>AWUE01014501.1:0-17214 GCA_001974825.2 Corchorus olitorius
CCGTCCCACCATTTTCCTTTCCTTTTTTTTTCTTTTTATGCTTTAGGTATAATCGCCAACATACCCTTGATCTTTAAACACCTTTCAATTTAGTGCTTCACTTTCCTTTAATCCTCACCTTACATAATTAAATCCACTTAATTCATAATTCTCCAATTTTCTTATTTTCTCAATAATGTTCTCATATTTTAATTATCCATAAGTGAATTGATTTCTCCACTAAATATTCAAATTTCCTTTTAACATGCATATCCTTTAATTTGTATCTTTTCCAATTTAACTCCTTTAGCAATTCCAAGCTATATCGAATTTGCTTAATTTGGTCGCTGCGTTACAACCTTTCTAGGCGCACAAGGGAAATTTGACGCAACAAATGTTACGAAAGGGTAAATGAGCTAGTTTAAATTTTTCCTTAAACTGAGAGTTAAGTGATGCTAAGGAACAACAAATTTTGGTGTAAAATAAAGCGTAGTTTAATTTAGGAATTTCAAGTTTCATTCAAGATCTCATGGCCTTAGTTAATACTTGTGGTAGCGAGCGAATATTTTCCAACTGTTCTAATTAAAACTAAACCAAATTTAAAGAAACAAACAATTGCGAATTTGCAATTACTCAAGAAATATATATTTCCAAAACTGTAATTGAAAGTTGCAATTAATAATTAAAATTACAAAGGGGGAAATTAAAACAAAGACAATAAATATTGCAATAATTGGAGAGATAATTATATATTTATACATTAAGGTCCACTAGGGCAAGACGCTGTGACGACTGTGGGGGGGGCCATATGTTATCCTTTTCTTTTTTTCTCCTCGTCTTTCCTGTGCTTGATGCCGCAGGCGTTGCACAACGTCTGCAATTATAAACAAAAATATAACAGATATTAATTATACAAAACTTGGCAAGTAAATAATTAATTAGTTCAAAGTTTCCACCCTTAGTACATATATTCTACATACTGATTGAAAAACTGATCGATTTTAGTACATTCAAAGTTAAAATCGATTGATAAATTTCAATCAAAGGAAATCTACATTCAAGAACTAATAGTACATTTGTATATGGTAATAAGATCTTTTACATGGAAAGATACATTGGCAAAAGATCATGATTAAGACCCTAAGAACTATTATCATGACATCGATTTGGATTAGATAGTTAATTTATTATATTGGCAAGTGATCATCGATTCGAATGATGCAAAAAAGAAGAAAATATATAAGGGTAAAATTAAAGATATCATATTAAGTAAGGGTAATAGTGTGTGTGTGTGTGTATAATTAATATATGTACCTTGGGGCCTAGTGGACCTTTGCGCCACATTGGGGTGTTGTTGGTGCCGCAGTTGTAGTTTGTGCATCGTTTGTTAGGGTCATTGTAGTTGACACCACGTTGACGTCGGCCACCCCTCCGGCCTGATCCGGAGGAGCTTCCGACGTCACCGTCTGCTCTCCTCGAGGCCGGGACGTCAAGCAGAACGTAGGTATTGGCAGGCCCCGGGGCTGGAGGTGGTGGCAGGTGATGAGCAGTAGGGGCAAAGTTGTTGAAGGGGAAAGGGTTGGTGGGATAAGATGGAAATCCCATTCCCATGTAAGGGCCAGAAAATTGGTTAAAAGCATTGATAGCCATCGGGCCAGATGGTGGCCATGCATTTTGGCTGCCGCCATTCATAAAGCTTTGTTGACCTAATTGAGCCGCACCCATTGCTCCTTGATCAACCATCCCTGCAGCAGCTGGTTGATTCATTCCTTGTTGAACCTGCATGCAAATAATATTACATGAGTATTACATATGAGTACTATTCATTCCTTTGTTGACCTAAGTAGAATATTATACATTCAAAATATACACTAATAACTTAATTAATAATAAAATATTTACATTATATATAACCAAAAATATAGTATTGATCACATCATAAATCATTGTTTCAATATATATGAAAACTCAATGTAATTTTTTTTGTGATGTAAATTATAATTAATAAATATACAATAAATAAGTCGAAAACGACGAAAATGGAATTATTACTGTTAGATTTTATATTTATAAATTATCTATTATGTGACTATCAAGCATTATTTACAAACGACAAAATCAGAGCTGTCAAAAACGAAATTCTCGTTTCCCTGACCATTCAAGGAAACTAATTAATAAAGAATTAAACGGTTAAAACTTTGCTGGCATTTCCATAGTTATAAAAATTGACATAAAAATAAAAAAAAGTTTGGAGGTACTTAAATTTGAACTAGAGAGAAGATAATATTATAAATTAATATATATTGAAATGAAAGAAAATTTCAAAACAAAAAATCAAGAAAGATTTTACACAAGGGTTAAGGGTTAAGGTTTTTCAATTTATCAATTTATTTCAGGTCAAAAGGGACAACAAATTTCCATTTCCTAATCTAAAAACTGAACTGAAATTTTGTTGGATCATGAAGTAAGACTTTGATCTTATGCCTTTGGAAAAATTAAATTTATTAGTGTTTCTTTAACAATTTATAAACATAAAAATTATAAAAACAAAATTCAATTGTAGCATTTTGGTTTAGATAATAATTTTTGTTAAAAATACTCCAAATTCCTACATAAAAAATACAATGAGATTAGATAAAATAAAGTCAACATAATCTCTATATTTTATAGAAAATTCTACTTTATATATTAGAAGTTAGCACAAAATAATAAGAACTTATTCTCATTCTTTTTGAAAAATAAATAAATAAAATCACCTGTTATCATACACATTTACTTTATTGTATAGAATTTGATTTGTAGTAAAAAAAATTTTGTAATGACCAAACAAATTAAAACCAATACTTTTAAATATATATATATCCAATGAATGAAAAGACTTATTAGAGAGTGAAGAAAAATGCAACACAACCTGAGGCTGAGTGTTGGAGCCAACAAAGCTAGGGTTGGCAAGATGATTAGTGGCCATGGTAGCAACAGGAATCTGGGGCCAAACTGCTTCATTCTGTATATATATACACACAGTCAGACTTTTATTGTATAGAATTTGATTAGTAGTAAAAAAATATACATATTGTAATAACCAAACAAATTAAAACAAATATTTTTTAAAACATAATGAATCAAAATACTTCAATTTAGAGAGTGAAGGAAAATGTAAAGACAACCTGAGGCTGAGTGTTGGTGGCGCCAACAAAGCTAGGGTTGGCAAGATGATCAAGGGCCATCGAAACAGCAGGAAACTGGCTGGGGCTAACTTGTTGATTTTGATGATTGCTATCATCGGCCGGCAACCCCAGCTTGAGAGTCAAATCAACCCTGCTATTCCCTGCAGCCCCTCCATTCTTCATTTCTGCACCACTTGCTGCCCTTGAATTCTCCATGGATATTCTTAATTCTAAAAAAAAAAGGGGTTTCTCCTTTTGCTGGTGAAGTAGAAACCTGAATCCCAAAACAAAAATTATGATCAATCTATCAAAAACAGAAAAATGTCAACAAAAAAAAACTCCGTAATAGTGACAAAAAAAATCCTGGTGGGAATAAAAACATATATATAATTCAGAGAGAGAAATGAAAAAGAATCGGGGGCATGCATGAAAGTGAAAAAAATTTGAAACGGAAAGCAATGAATGGATAAAGCAAAAAAACAAAGATGACCTGGAAAGACTGACACACTTTTTATGTAAGATACTCTTGCTATTGGTTTCACAGAAAACCATAACATTTTTACAGTGAAAAAGTTATCATTTTAATTAAGCCAACACATACATAACTGATCTTAATTCATCGTCTTTGGATTTTATATTTCCCATCACACTTTTATACTAGACATATTTTTTGTGTATATATATCGATCTGATGAATCTGATCATGTTCTTCACCAAGATTCAAGATCTTTCAAAAAAAAAAGAATCCTTGTCTACGAACCGAAATACAAATGTTAAAACAAATATTTACAAACAAATTCCAAAACAAGGGTATGGAAATCGTGTGGGAAGAAATGCTCATAAAAATTAAATAATGGGTTAGTGCAATCAAGTTAATCATAATCCATATCGAAAGATATATAAGAATATAAGTAGATACTGAGAAATGATAAAATGCATGGCCTGCTTTTAGATATCATATAGATTAAAGCACATATGGTGGCCAAAAAAAACACAGATAGGTAAGATATATAGATATAGATATCTTCTATCTTGTGTTTTTTTCCCCTCGACTTAGTTTTGTTGTCTTCATTTCCTCCCTTTTGAAATCCCATGTTGCTGTTTATAATTTTCAGCAGAATAGATACTGCAGTAACAGCCATGAAAGGAAGCAAAAGGGAGAAAAGAAGACCAACTTTTTAGACTTTTGAGTGCTAAAATTTGAGAGAGAGAGAGTTGAGACTGATCAAACTCCCTAGCAAGCTAGAAATAAAGGGAAGAACAAATAAAATAATAACAAAGAGAGAGACTTACAAATATAGCACTATTTGCTATGGATGCTATAGAGAAGAAGAGTATAGAGAAGGTGTGAAGGGAAAGAGAATGAGAAACCCTATTTATAGGACTGGGGGAATGGATGCTTCATATATGGCAGGTCTGAAATCCAAGGAAATGTCTTTGAATTATAAAATAATTTTATTTTATTTTATTTTAAATTTTTAGTTTTTACATCATCTCATCATATCACATGCGAACAAAATTTGGTGATCATTTGCTGCAGCAAAAACTGTCCAGGTTAAAATGCAATTTGCTAATTAAAAAAATATATATATTGGGCATTTTTTATTCAACACATAAAATTAAGGGTAATTATTTGATATACCGGCGGTATAAATTTTGGACTCCACAAGCGGGTTGTGGAGTTGACACATGTCCATTTTTTGAATTAATTAAGTTTTAAATATTTCAATCTAATCCCTAAAGGACACATGTCACCCTTCAGGACCCGCATATGTAGTTTGCTAAACGATTTATTGTATATTTAGCCTAAAATTAAAAGGAGAAAAACTTACATTTGAAATTTGATGGATCATCGTATATATTATTAGCCAGACCTTCCTCATGCATGTCTACTTAATTGATATAAAATGTTCGCAAAACTAATATTTGATGAAGAAATATAACGAGTATAAAGTAGTAGGTCGGAAAAAAAAAGCCTTTTAAAACTTTTATAGGATCATCTAACATTACAATTAACATACAATTAACGATCACAATTTAGAATTTCGTGGGGTCCACCAGGGTCCACACCTATAAATAGTGGACCTTACATAACATTTCATTTTATTGGATCCCATCAGTATATAATTGTAGTATTGTAAGAAAAATAATTGCAGGTGGTATAAACCAAACTTCTTTACCATATTACCAATCACAATTTTGAATTTTGTAGGCTTTAGCATACAACTTACATATCACATAATTGGTGGACCTGATCTAAATATGATATTGTTTCTGGTAAATTTGGACAGTTACTCAGATATCTAACTATTTTTGGGATTTGAGCATTAATTTTTCACACAACCTTATCCTTCACTAGAATAGATGGCAATGTGATTCTTCTAGAAATAAACAAATAGATGGCAAGTACTTAAATGCTACCCCACCAAATCTAAGTCCACATCACCTTTTTTTTCCCTACAATGTCAATGAAGCGATACTTTTGGAATGGTTTAAATAAAAAGTGCACTCCAAACTATCAATAAATTGACAATTTGCACCCCCAAACTTTATTTTTGGCTAATGTGGTACCAAATCTATCAATTTTGGCCAATTAGCACCCAAAATTGGAGAGGATTCTCTCAACTTTCGGCCTTCAATCTTGTGTCTCTTGTCAATTATGATTTTCTAAAGCTAAGGCTAAATATTTATAGAGGAACTAGGTCACATCATACCCTTACAACATTCAATAGTAGCCATTAGATAGGCCGACTAAAGGGGCATGATAGACAACTAATAATCTAATCCTAATGTAACTAGGAATTGCACTACTTGGTCTCCAAGGCTCGAGCTTCCATTGGTTGTAGATTAATGACTAATCCAACGTGGCTAATAGGGTATTTCCATGTCATCAAATCAGCTGGTCCAATCGTACATAACAATCTCCAAGTTGGTTCAAGCAATTTCTCCAATCGGCAATAGGAAACATCAATTCTGTCCAGTAAACTTCAAGGGCAAAATCAGAATACTTAAGAGCAAATTTGGACTTCAAACTTGTTATGAAAGTTGTAGAGCTTGAAGTTAATTTTCCAACGCAACTGGAATCACATTTTTCTGACCTCCGAATCAAAAGATATGATTTTTCTATTGAAGTTGCGCATTAATCTTCATAGTCAAAGGTTGTCTTCAAATCATGACATCATTAGAATTATATGCAACATACTAATTACTAATTGGGCTTCAATCTTGCAATTGGGCATAAGAACATCAAATTGGGCCATAGCTCATAAGAATTAAGCTTCAAATCTTCTGATTTAACAATCAGGGCTTCATAGGCTGAAATGGGCCAAAACATACTAAAGAAATTTAAATTAAATCCGCCAGGCCTTGGCGCCTTATTACCATCGCAGCTCTTGATGGCCTCCCAAACCTCTGCCTCCGTAAATGGTCTCTGTACCCAATCTTTGCTCTGCTCTGAAAGTCTAAAAAAATCACCTACCAAATCCTTTACCTTGATAGCACATTTCCCATTAAAGTGCTTTTCAAATTGCGTAACAATACTCTCCTTGATCTCCAAAGGATCTTCCACCACTCTTCCTTGTATATTCAGAATTCTAATAGCGTTTTCCTCTATAAGAGGCAATCATATGAAAGAAACGCGTGTTTATATCCCCTTCTTGGCTCCATTTCATTCTACACTTCTGTTGCCACTCTAACTCTTCTATTATGTATAATTTCCAAAGTTCTCCTTTTAAGCTCAAAATCTCCTTTTAAGATCTCCATTGTCCACGTTATCACGCCACAACACTTCCAACTCTTGTATTTCTTCCTCGATATCTATATATTGATTTTACCCCTCCTACATTCTTCAATTTCCATTCTTTTATAATTGGCTTCGAATTCCTTAACTTGTGCCATACCTTCCAACTTTTATTAGCTAACTCTCCTCCATTTTGCTCCCAAATTCCTTTTACAATTTCTCTAAATGATTTATCTTCTAATCCACAAAGAGAAAAACAGGATTATGATCAGATAGAGAGCGTGGAAGGACCTTCTGCACCATAACAGGGAAGAGCATAAAAAAATCAGGGGCCAAAAGCACATGATCCAAGGTCGGTTACAACTCTTAAAAACATAGAAGAAAAGACAAAAATAGAGTAATTCCTTACGATTATTTAGTGGATGAACTTTAGGAGATCTTAGACTACAAGCAGTGAATTAATTCCTTACGATTCTGAGATTGAACGAACATGCAAAACAAACAGGGCACGAAGAAGAGCAGCGATGGGAGATAATCTGAACAACGTGAATAATCTGAACAATAATGAGAACATTGGTGACAATTGTAACAATAATAATATTGTTCTTGAAGTTGTTCCACAAGCTGCAAGGTATCTGATGGGGGATATTCAGATGCCAGTTATCAGTGCAAGCCCATCATGTATCAAGCCGAGTCAGAGGGCAAGAAACTATGAGCTGAAACAAGTTCATCTACAACAAATGTCCATATTCCATGGACTTCTAGGAGAGAATTCTATAAATTTCATGAAGGAATTTTATTCAGTAGTCCAGACACTTCCTATCAATCACTTGATTGAGATGAACTGAGAATGAGGTGATTCCCTCATTGCATGAAAGATAAAGCAAGGTCCTGGTTGCTTTCTATTGATGTAGATTCTATTGAGCAGTGGTCAAAAATCTATGAAGCTTTTATGATGAGGTTCTTTCCTGCTAATAGAACTACTGAGCTGAGAAGACAGATCCATGATTTCAAACAACAAGAGGATGAAGAGTTACATGAGACTTGGGAAAGATATAGAGAATTGCTTAGCCAATGCCCTTACCATCAGTATTCGTTGTATTTGGTGATGCAATTTTTCTATAAATGGCTCACTCCTAATTGTCAGAATAAGGTTGATAGTGCTGCACCAAGGATAGTATCTACTAAGACAATTGAGGAATTGAAGGAGATAATAGAAACCTTAGCCAAGAACTCTTTGATGAAAGCAGGGAGAACCTCTAGAGCAACTGTGAATCAGGTTCAAAACTCTTCAGACTTGACATCACAGGTAGCCGATCTCTCTAAACAAGTTAAGATCTTATTGAATCGGGACATAGGAAATAGAGAGACATGCTATCATTGTGGGATGTATGGACATTCCTCTAATGCATGCATGAACATGATGCCAAGTCCTTAGTGTTATGAAGAGATTAACTATATGGGTGCACATGGAGGAAATCAAGTGGTTAAAAATGATCATTTCTCCAATACATATAATCCGGGAAGAAGGAATCATCCAAATCTCTCTTGGAAAGGGCCGCCTGGATTCCAAAAATCGGGGTCACATTTTCAACAACCACCAGCACCACCGCAAGAAATAGGGATGGAAACTATGCTTAAGCAATACATGTCTTCAATTGATGCTAAGTTAGACAATTTTGGGAGACTTGAAAAAACTGTGCAATCTAATTCGGCATCAATTCGGAAATAAGAGATGCAAATGGGTCAGTTGAATAGAATATTGGGTGAGAGAGAACAAGGCAAGCTTCCTAGTAACACCAAGGTAAATCCAAAGGAGACTGTTATGGCTATCACACTTCGAAGTGGTAAGGTAATTGAGTCTCTTAGTGATGGGAAGCAAGAAGAGTTGCCCCCACGTCCTGTTATGAAACCATATGTTCCACTAGTCCCTTATCCAAAAAGACTTCTCAAAAAGCAACCCAAAAGAAATACCGATGACCAAGGCGAAGTTGAGGTTGTTGAGAAGGAAGAGAAAAAGCCAACTCCCCCTGAAGTGAAGACTTATGTGCCTCCTATTCGATTTTCACAAAGACTGGAGCAAAGGAAGCTAGAGAAGCAATTTGATAAGTTTTTAAATATTTTTATAGAACTTCGAGTAAATATTCCATTCATTGAAGCTTTAGCGTAAATTCCTGCTTATACGAAGTTCCTTAAAGAGATCTTATCCAAAAAGAGGAAGTTGGAGGATTATGAGACTATTGCACTTACTAAGGAGTGCAGTGCTATAATTCAGAATAAGCTTCCACTGAAGCTTAAAGATCCAGGGAGTTTTTCTATACCTTGCACCATTGGTAATTTTGATTTTTCTAAACCTTTATGTGATGTAGGTGCAAGTATTTCACTAATGCCTTTGTCTATTGTTAGGAAACTTGGATTGGAGATGAAGTCTACTATGATTTCCTTACAATTGGCAGATAAATCCATCAAGTATCCAATAGGAATGATTGAAAATATATTGCTTAAGGTAGGTAAGTTTTATATTCCTATTGATTTTGTTGTACTTGACATGGATGAATTTGTGGAGATTCCTTTGATCTTAGGTAGACCATTCTTGGCCACTTCTAGAGCACTTATTGATTTTAAGGAAAATACCATACGCTTTAGAGTTTTGAATGATCAAATAACTTTTAATATGTTTGATGCTTTACAACATCCTAGTTATGAGAGTTCTTCTTGTTCTAGTATTGATTTGGGTGAAAAATCAATTACTAACAACCTTGAAAATATTTCTTGCTTGGATTCTGGTGGTAAAGTATTAACAAGTGCAGCCCAAGGTTTATCAATGGATGAGGGAAAGAAGGAGCTTGGTGCACCATGTGATAGGAGTCCTAATTTTGACTTCCATAACCAAACGAACAACAAGGATTTAGGACAATATTGGTTGGAACAGATTTCCTCTATCAAGAAGCCTCATGATCTTGGATTTAAAACTCCATCTACTCTTTTGAATTATGATTTTATAGGAGTTAATCATACTCTAACTTCTTCTTCTTCTTCTTCTTCTTCTTCTTCTTCCGTGTCTGCAAATGCAGGTGATAAGCAGTCTTTTCTTGATGCTGAGATTAATAAGATAAGGAATGATATTTATGACAAAGCCAAGGTTTACAAAGAGCAAATTCCATGGTGGCATGATGACAAACACATTTCGAATGATCATAGTTTTGGAGAGAGTCAAGAGAAGTTGCTCAATAATACTAAGTGGTTTTCAAGGAGTGTGGAATCCAACTTATGGGATCCTGGAGAGTAGTGACATAGCACAGTCGAGCTAATGACTATAAACGAGCGCTTGTTGGGAGGCAACCCAATGTTCTTTGATTTTTCTTTCTTTATTTTAGTTATTTTCCTAACTTTCATTTTTTTTGTAGGAATTTTTGCATTCATCACATTGACACCTCTACACTACCTTAGCAAGGACAAAAGAAAAGTGCTCGAACATCCCTTCCAATTAAATGCTGCAACTGTTGATCAGGGACTTCTCGCATTCTTTTCTCTTTTTAGTAATCTGCGGAATTGTTAGAGCTAATATTGTCCTAAGTGTGGGGGAAGGGTGATTAACATTTCATTTGCTTTTCCCTTTCATGTTTGCATATTTTCAGGATCATTTTGTGCTTGATGTCTTGATCTTCCTCACTCTACTGTTTGAATGCTAGTTGCACTTTATTGTTTAGAAAAAAATTGCAAAACTTCTTGTTTTCCATTTTTATCATTTGTTCACTAGCACACACACATTGCGGACAATGTTATTCTAAGTGTGGGGGGAGACCAATTGAAATTTATTTTTATCAATTAGCTCCTGGCATCCTTGTCAACATGTTTAGTTTGCATTATCATTTTTTTATTTACTTATTGCATTTGTACTTTATTTAATTGCATGCATTGCATTTGCATTAAGGAATATGTTAGTTAGTTCCTATTCAAACTGTTTCAAAATTGTTTTGGTTTTTGGCTAAGCATTTCTAGTGTTGGATATAATCAATTTAGTCAATATGTTAACTTTTTTTTTTGCAAATGGTTGCCAAAGTTTGTCAAATGAAAATGATGTTTGTCAATTAGGCACCAAAATTGTGTTTTTCTACTTCTAAAACTTGTGTCAAATCTCTTCGAGACTAATTGGGTTGTGGTTTGTTTGGTTGGTGAATGTATATAAATTGTGTATGGGGATGAATAAGGCATTTCTTTGGATCGTCTGTGCCTTGAAAAAGCTAACCTGATCGGTCGTCAGCAAATCATAAAAATAATCCCAACAATTTCTAACTAAAATAGCTAGGGCAAGTAGGGGTTGAATCCACAGAAAGATAGGATTATCTTCTTTTTTCTAATTAATCAGCTTAAAAATAATCAAACAAATAAAAAGAATTTTGAGAATAAAATTGAAAACACTAAATTAAATCAAAGCAATCAATAACAATTAACTAAGAAAACAATAGAGAAAATTAAAGAAACAATTATAATAAAAATCCCTCCAACATAGAATTAATCTCCCTCTTGACAAGAATAACATGGATCATTGATATCTAAAAGTTATGAAAACAATGGATAGCTTGTTTGGAATTAAATCCTAAATTACCAAATTAGATAAAGTTTCCACTGGAAGGCTTAAATTATCCCTTTTATTCTTAACTATTCATGTCCATTGGAAGGCTTAGAAATAAAAAAGAACAAATCATTAAGAACTAGTAATTTATGAACAAGCACAACAAACAATAAGATTAGCACATCAAACTATTTGTTAATTCCTAAATCCCTTAGAAGGAATTGGTCCTTCTCTTCCAATTGCTACCAAACAATTAAATCTGAATTGGTCCATCTAAATTTAATTTAGCTAATGTAAACTTAATTTATCTAGATAGTGTCGACTCCAATCTATCAAAACAAGTAAACATAGGATTCAAACAGAAATATAAGAAATACCCAAAACAATTTTCATATATAAGTGCAAAATCTCACCATGATATAAGTCAAGAGATCAATTAAATTCTACATTGGAGAAAAGAAAAGGATTACTCACTCATGAATTGATAGAGCATCCAAAGAAAAGATAAAGAAAACTTATCTATGGATGAAGAAGGGAAGGGGGGCGGCAAGCTCCAAGAAACCCTCCAAATCTTCAAGCAATTCTAATAAATCTATAATACGTTAAAACCTAGACCTAAGGTGGTTATTTATAGTGGAAAATAACCCCTAAAGACTCTAATTCTAATCATGATAGGATTTAAACAACCCTTATACCGAATTGTACTCCAACTTGGTCTCCAAGTTGATCTAGAACTCTCCTTGGGCTTTAATTAAGTGAAAATAGAACTTAGGCCCAAAACTGGAACTGTGCAGAAACTTCGAGGGCAATTTCGGAATCGAAGATGGCAGAACTGGGCTTCGAGCTTCAAAGAAAAGTTGTAGATCTCAGATTCCTCTTTCCAACTCATATTCACATATCATTTGGAGGTCTGAGTCAAAGTTATGGCCATTTTACCGAGACTGCGCAGTATCCTACTCCTACTAGGAAAATATTGCGGAAATTGGATATTGGCAAGGGGTTTGGGCCTTTTAATTCTTCACAATTGAGCTCAATCCTTACTCTTTCACCTTGGAATCTTCCATAAATGATCTTCATGTCTTCAAATTGATTCCAATTGATCTTCAATCTCGAACTTCAAGTCTTCAAATCTTCACTCAAAAATGCTTTGCTCATATCTATGTCAAAAATCATCAAAATAACTCCAAAAATAGTGAAGATTAGTAAGTTTTCACTTTTAATCTCTTAAAGACTTAAAAACACAAATATTAACAAAATAAGAAATATTAGAGTATAAATTCAACCAAAAACATTAGAAAATAACTATAAAAATAGGGTTGTTTTTTGCTCGATCATAACCCATTTTACATTACCACTAGTAGCCCCTTGTTGCCTTAGTTGAATAAGTTTAGCCTTTTTCTTGATTAACCACGATATCCTAAAGAACCATGAGCCCGAAAAACAAGTTTTACCCTTATTCTTGATTTGGTAAGAGCATTACTTGTTAATTTTTAGTTCTGAAGGATGATGAAAGGCTGAATTCTTTACGAGCCTTATTGTTGGTTTTGATCTTTATGAGTCCAATATCCTTTTGTTGTTTGATGAAGATTGAGATCAAAATAAGTATGGGGAATTGGTGGATTATGAAAAAACGAAATGTCTAAGAAACTGTTGTAATGGAGTTTTCTTTGGAAAAAAAAAAGGAACACTCCGAAAGAAAATGGCATTGTTTGGTTCAAGAAAGAAAATGATTTTAAGGAATTTGTGCAATTATGATATAAGGAAGAGCTATCACAAGTTAAATCAGCTCTTGGCTATTTGATGGATTAGTTGTGCATTTTGTTGATTATTTTTGAATCCATTTTAGTATGCTCTACTACTTTCAAGAATATTTTGATTTTCCCTCACCTTTTTCCTTCTTAAGCCTACTATACCTTAGCCCCATTACAAACTTGACAAAGACCTTACGACTCATGCCTTTCAAGTAGTTATCTCGATCCTAAGTTGAGTTTAGTCTTTAGTAAATTTGCTAGGCATTGAAAATTATATATAGTAAGTATAGTATATATAGAATATATAATAAAATAAGGCTTAAATTCCCTTTTGCCCCCTTACCTTTTTTCGGGACATTTTCCCCAATTAGTTTTCAAATTTGAGACAATTTCCCCCAAATGGACGGAAGTTAATAAAAGCTCCGTTAGATTGCTAACGTGGCAATGCCACGTCAGCCTCAAATGGGACCCATAATATAAGAGAATTTTTTAAACAATAAGGAAAAATAGGGAAAAAGAATTTTAAAAAAATATAAATTTTGTTAGTCACATAAGAATTTAATTTTTTTTATTTCATGTGTGGGTCTCACAATTACCACATCAACAATCTAACGAAGTCGTTAGGGTTCCATCCATTATAGGGCGAATTGGCTCAAATTTGAAAATTAGGGGGCAAAAATGTCAAATAAAATATGAGGGGGGACAAAGTGTCCCTTTTTGAAAAGATAATGGGGCAAAAGGCATTTAAGCTTATATAATTTAATGATAATAATAATGAGTCGAGATAAATGACGATTAGAAAAGGTATTGACTATTGACTAAGGGGAGAGGATCCTCTCCACTAGTGGAGAGAATCTACTGATTTTTTTCAAAGCAATTCAACGGCTTTAAATGAAATTAGGCATTTGGAGAGAAATTGAAATAAAACATGGATATTTAATAACCGTTGGAGTGGTTTGAAAAAATTCAGTGGACCTCTCCACTAGTGAAAGGTCCTGGGTGTTTGTATTGATTTGATAGATCATACCAATAATTTTATTAATTAAAAACTCGAGAAGAAAAACACCTGAGTTGTTAGTTTAACAGGTAAGTGTATCGGTACTTGGACCATAAAATCTTGAATTCAAGTCCCATTACACATAAAACACATGTGGGTTTTAATTTGTCTCACTTATGTGGACTTTGAGCTCCTTGTATGGACTTGATTATCGTATTTCCTTTATAAAATTTAAAATTTAAAAAAAAAAACACTCGAGATGAAAATCTGTACTATTATCAGTTATTTATTTTGTAGTGCTATATGAGAAAACGTATTTCTTGAATCGATAATTCGCTATTCTCTTGTTTACCACCCAGTACCCCTTCTCTCCCCCAAACCCAATTTTTCTTCCTAAAACTAATATGTTTTTTCCCCTTTCCCGGTCAAAAGCAATAGACAATACTTTCAATAATCAATTGTACATCTTTTCGAAGAAAAAGAATGAAAGAAAAACAATAGAAAGGTAATATTTGGTAATGGAAATAAAATTTGGGAGTGGAAGTGAGAAAGATCGGATAAGCATAAGGGAAACTTTGGAAATAAGAGCATAGTAGTCAAGCAAACTAAGTAAGCAGGCGCAAAATCAAATGGAAATTTTGAAGCCCACACCACTACCAAGATTGGGCCCCCGATGGTATCCATCAATTGGATGTAGAATTGGCAGATGGGCGGGTCGGGTTGAATTTGGGTTCGGTTGTTTGGGTTTGGTCAGTTTTGGGTTATAAAAATTTCGGGTCATACGGGTTCGGTTAATTTTCGGTTTCGGGTTGGGTTGGGTTCAGGTCGTTCAAATGTCGGATCATTTGGGTTCGGGTAAATTTTGGGTTGGGTCATTTTCGGTTTCGGGTCATACGGTTCGGATAATTTCGGGTTTGAACCTCGGGTTCGGTTCTTTTCGGGTTCGGGTCGTAACGGTTCATTTTTTCGGGTTGAATAGTCGGGTCATTTCGGGTTTCAAATTTGATTCGAGTCATTCAAGTTTGCGTTTCTCGAAGTTTAAATAAAACTTTTATTTCTATTCTTATAATTTGGGATTAATAAAAATTCTTTTCCAATTGTAGTTATAACATTTTTTAAAATAGTTATATGAAATTCATTATTTTGATTTAAGAAGGCCGATATTTTCTATAACAATATTTTTATTTTATATTAGTCTTTCAACTAACTCTTTTTTGTGGCATTTATTCGATAACTTTATATTAATTTTTACCATAGAAAACACAATTAGTCTTTCCATATCGATTCATTAAATTTGACATTAATTATACAACTTATTTAAGTTTTTAACTTTTAAGTTCTATACCTTCATGGTTTAAAAGTTCAATTTAAGGACCAAAGTAAAATACATTAATATAACTAATAATTCCAATCTTGGAGATTTAAGTCTTAATTAATCGGTACAAATATATATAGTATATATATTTAGGCCATGTCTCTGATTTATACTATAAATATTATATAATAGACTTTCAAATCTTGTTTTTTATTTTAGGTCATGTCTCTTTTGTTCATGTTTTAAGGGAGGGAAACTTTTAGGCTGATTCCTTGGCTAAGCTTGGTGTCTCTAGAACATCAAACTTGATTGATTTGTTGTAATCTCTTACCTTATTATTAATAATATTTATTACTTAAAAAAACAAATATATATTTATAGTATACATATATTATATAAGAATCAAAATTGAACAATAACTTGATCCAATGATCCTTGACTAATATATAAATTAAATATTTAAACTAAACTAATCGCAACGTTTAAATTTTAAATTAACATAAATTAAATATGTAATGCATATGTTTTAATACTAATTTAAACTAATTAAATTAATGAAAATTAATTGTAAATTATTTCAAATTAAAACTAATTAAACATTAAATTAAACAAATTATGAAAATGCAAGCTTTTAAATTAAACAAATTAAAATCTCTTAGACCCTAATTTGAACAAATGTGAGACTTTGGGGATTGCATTGCATCACACACTGAGTACTACTCTGCACAACAGCACAATATAATTTAATCCATTTTATTTATATTATAAGTCATAATGCATTTTTATTTACCTCTTCAAATTTTATATAACTTATAACTTATAAATATATTGTATTAATTGAAAATATTCATTGGCATTGATTTTTATATGAACTATATTATATTAAAGTATAAATATTTAAATAAATAGAAAAATATAATTTAATTCTAATATTTTATAGTAAAAATAATTTCTATTATTTGTAATAATCAATTTTAATGGTATAGTTTCAATTTTCAATTCAAGACTAAAAAAATTAGCAATAAATATCATGAAATTGAGATTTGATGTGGTAAAATACTAAAGTTGAATTAAAACTATCAAATATATAATGTTTGATAATTATTTTACAATTTTTAATTTTTACAATTTAAATATAATAAATTCTAATTCGGGTCATTTCGGGTTAATCTGTCGGGTTAATCGGGTTCGGGTCATTTTGGGTTTGGTCATTTTCGGGTTCGGGTCGTTTGGATTCGGGTAATTTCGGGTTCGGGTACCCAAAATTTCGGGTCATTTCTGGGTTGGGTCAGTTTCGATTTCGGGTTGGGCGGATTGGGTTGGTTGACTTTTTTGGTCAAATCGGGTTGGGTTGGGTTTGGTTTCGGGCGGTCGGGTTGGGTACCCACAGTCGGGTCAGCTTTTGCCAGCTCTAATTGGATGAAAATGGAAGTATGAATTTATTGAGGGGAGAAATTAAGGCATTATTTGAAAGCTCTTCTGATTCTGACATTATCGAACTGAACCTAAGCCTATATTAATGAGTTTTGAAAATTATACTAATTATAAAGGCAACACCTGAATTTGTCTCATGAGTTGACTCGGAGACAAACTCAATTTTTAAAAGATTCAAAATAAAATAAAAATTACCCATCTTAAGTAAAAACTACCCATTAGAGGATAAATATAATATTTAAAATTATTTATATCA
>AWUE01014502.1:0-57754 GCA_001974825.2 Corchorus olitorius
ATTAGGTAGTTTTTAAAATGATATAAATAAATTTAAATATTATATTTATCCTCCAATGAGTAGTTTTTATTTAATATAGGTAGTTTTTATTTTATTTTGAATTTTTTAAAAACTGAATTTGTCTCCGAATCAACTCGTGACACAAACTCAGGACTTGCCTTTATAATTAGTATAGATATATATATAGGTTACTGATTGAAAGGACCTATAGCCCTATTTTAATTAATAAGTTTTGAAAATTAGTGAATTGCTTGCACAATTCAAAGCAAACTTTTAAAATTTGGTCACCGCGCATGTTGTTGACAGTTGAGCATTACGTTAATTAAGAAAACATGTGATTTGTTTAAAATTGATAAGAATAAGATCAACACTCCTGCAGTGTGATAGATATGGATTGTCCTAAAATTATTTTGTGCACATGTGATTTTGATTGAAATTTTAAGGATATAAGGAAAAAAAAATGGATGTATGGCATCGGATTTTCAATCGTATTAACCAATGATTGTTAACTTACATTTATACATTTGAAGAGTTTCTTTCTCTTGATTGAGAGAAATAATTAAATAAATAAATTATTCAACGAAGGATATCTAAAGTTGTAATTTTAAGTTGTTAACTCAACTGGTAGATCTATATATCATACATGAATTGTGAGATCCTGGGTTATAAATTCCACTGTATATGAGTTTTGTGCCACTTTATAAAGGTTTTATGGCCCTGAACTTGTTTAGTTGTTACATTTCATAGAAAAAGTTAGTAATTGTGATTTCTAGATATCTGTTTGTAGATGAAGTTTCTGATTGTATTCCATACACAAAGACATATATAAAGTTGTGCATATCATGAGAGATATAATTTTAGGTCGATAAGACGTTAACATTTGACAAAGTTGGTTAAACTCTCAACGACGACTTCCCTTACCGTCCTAATGAAAATGAAGGCCGATACTTTGGGGGAGACTCCAAAATTGTTAACCTAAAGGTCGGTCCATTCTATGCCAAATTCGCCAAAATAATCCACTTATTTTACAAAATCTTTTAAAGAATATAATTCTAAGTAGTTTTAAACATCAAAAACTATAACTATGATTTTAAAAAACTGAAGAAACTTTTTAAATTAGTAAAATTTAACAAAATCTTTAACTTTTGTAATTTTAGAAACAAAATTAACCTAAGAAATAGGCTGTAGATGATGCTTTTACGAGTGCCGGCAGTCATTAACATTTCCGAAAAAGTAAAAAAAAAGATTGTTGGCTTTTTTATTTAATTTTATATTTTGTTCTATTGATTCTTTCACCTGTGCATGCATGGACACTTGTTTTATTTTCTTGTTACCACTGTAATATATACTCATTTTTGTTGTTCAAAAATTCTGATTCTTTCTTTGGTCTAAAAAGGCGAACACAGAGAAAATCCTGGTCTTAAAATCAGGAAAAAAGAAAACTGTGGGAGTTAAAGCTAAGAATGGGGACAAAACCAAAGAGAAGATACCCTTGGGCCTTGGCATGAGTATATATGATTCATGATGGAAAGAAAGATATTCCAACAAATACACAGAAACCGAGGGGAGAAACACACGTGAGGGTCACGTGTGCTGTAACTTTGCCTAGGCCGTCTCGGGAATCTCTGACTAAAACTAAACCTGTGAACCACTATTTGTCTTTCTTTATTAAATTTCTTGCTGATTCATCAATCAATTGTGTTAACTGTTAAGCTTAACCAATGCAGAATTGCAGACGCAGCACCAAGGGGCATTTTCGACATTGTAAGGAAAAAATAGTAAATGATTAACAGAAAGAAATATCTGCAACTCTGCATGTGTACATATATGGGCTGTGGCATTACAGTAGGGGAACATCTTGGCAAATGCATGCTTCTTTTTTTTTTTCAATTGAGAGAAAATAAAATGTTGCTATGTTGATACGATATATTATAATTAATGTTAATATTTAGGTTGTGACCAAATTGATATATATATGTTGAGTTGATTAGAAGGATTTTTTTTAGTAGAAATCAATAACTTTTATTTCCTCCGATCTAAAATAAGTGTCACATTAGAAATATCATATATATTAAGATAATAATTAACTCACCTTAAATTTAGTAAAAAAAAATTTTAAATGACCTAAACACCCCAACATCTTATTAATTACATTTATCTTCTCTCTCTCGAACTCCCCATTAATTAGGGATATATATATATATGGTAAAAATACTACAAATTGTATTGGTTTTATAAGTCTGACACTTATTATGAAATAAACCAAAACTTGATTTGTAACACTTAAAATGAATCGGAGGGAGTATTGATTAGAGACATTGGGATTACAAACGTCAGAAGGTAACCTTCCGTACCACACATGATTAACATGTAAACTAGCTAATCTATGTGCCAACACATTGGCCTCTCTATTGACATAAGTTACAAAACAATCATCAATAAAGACACAAAATCCCGAATTTCATGAATAAGCAAACCACCCTCCCTTTTGGTAGAAAAGAGGAACAATAATCATTAAATAGAAATAGCTCGGTACATCACAAATCTTGTTGCATCAAGCAAACCACCCTCCCAACCAAGAAGACTTTAAACTACTAATCGCATTGACAGCTATCAAAGATTTACTCTCGAAAATACAGTTGTCTAAATCTTGTTCTAGAGCTAGCTCAAAACCCAATAAGAGAGCATGGATCTCAGCATAAAGGGAACTAGAAACAAAATTAAGATGCCTAGAAGCACTAGTAATAATGCTTCCTCCACTATCTCGTATCACAACCCCTAGCTAGACCAGCTTCTTTTTTACTGGAGCAAAAAGAAGCGTCTGAGTTGATCTCCAGCATGCATAGGGGAGGAGCATTCCATCTCGACACGATCTGGTAACTTTGTACATTGGCGGAGATGTGGGAGTAGCCTCGAGAAATTGCTGCTCCAGCTTACTTACCGAGTGAATAATTGCAGTAGCAGAAGCACATAATGAATCATGCAAACAACGATTTCTGTTAGCCCAAATACTCCATAACACCCACAATACCTTAGCAATTTGGCCAAGCCTGGAAGCTTTCATCAAAAACTCTTCCCAGAACTCGCTAGCACAATCCCCACTCCAGTCATCAGCAAAAATCCTCACCCATGGGCAAGCCATGTCCCACAAACTTTTGCTCAACAAAAAATGGAAAAATACATTGAAATTTGAACTCTCGCAACTCACCACAGACCTCACACCGTGGATTAACAGGGACCCTTCTAGAAAGCAAAGCTGTTTTCGAAGGCAGAATTCCCCAAAAGCATCGCCAGAAGAAGTATTTAACTTTAGGAGTCACCAGGGCTGACCAAAACCAAATTTCCACATAAAGTTATTAGATCCCTGACAGTTCCTTGCTTTGCTAAGAATCGATTGAGCCACTACATATGCTGATTTAACTGAAAAACCTCCATCCGAACTGTGATTCCAAATCAAACAATCGGCCTGCGGATTACGCGGAATAGGCAAGTATAAAATTCTCTCAATATCCTCCGGGTGAAAGAAAGTCTCCAATATTCCAAACCTCCAAAACCGACTTTCAAAATCAATTAACTCTACAACCCGCATAGGTACCTTCTCCACATCATCTTTTGGTCTTATACAACTTCGGATATATACGAGTTTTTTTTTTCTTTTTTTTTCAAGGATATATACGAGTTTTGTGAATGAAAAAAAGGGCAAACTATATATATTAAATAATATCACTTACACTTTTTTATCTTAAATTTATATGTCACTAAACAGTCAAAGAATATAATATCCTTATATCCAAACACCTAATTATCTTTTATATTGTAGTATCTATTTTATAATATAATTATTTAAAATTTATAACATCACTCTGAAAAAAATAGACGGTGAGAAGCTTTTCTTCTCATTTAAGATTTGACATGATTTAATATTGAATTAGTTGCAATCCAATGTGATAAATTAATGCTGGAGGTTAGTACTAAAAAAAGTTAAAATCTCAAGTCAATAATTGAGGATATGTATATGTTGCGCAAAAAATCTCTTGCTAGAGTTTTCATGGAGAATTCTTTATGACAGCATAGGGGTGTGCTAGTCAATTTGCTGAAATTGACAAAGAGGTTGTAAGAACTGGATCTGGTGCGCGGAGCAGCAGATTAAAAGATCAGAGCGATTTGTGGGGACTGGGTCAAATTCACACTGAAACATTTAAATCATTGGATCCACAACATCATGTTTTCCTGAACTGGGGCCTTCGAGATCTCTTTTGGATTTGAAAGAAAAATAACAAATTGATTGTTATTGATGAGAGAGAAACACGTGTACAGTGGTTTTATATCCGGAGACAAGATTGAAACAAGAGAAAAACACTAAAAGAGTGCTTGGGTGTCTTGAGACATGATCTAAACAAGAAAAATATGAAGAACGAGTAAGAACTCGTGATGAACAAAGGAAAAAGGCGCAGAGCCTGAGAGAAAATAAGCACTGAGCTTGGAATTTTGTGTGGAGCAAGTTTGTAACTTCAGGAGCTGGTTTTTGAGATGAGTGATATCTGTGAATGTGTGTTTGAAGCTCTGGAGTTGATCCCTTTATATAGGGGGCGGCATGGGCCTTGCATTTAATGGGTCTGACTTGCTGAAGAAGGCGAATTCCTTCTCCTTAGTAGATGACAGCTTCTAGGAAGGTGCAGTGAAGCTTCCTTCTTCTTCTGATTTCTTCCAGCAGCTGGGTAGAGGAAAGAGAGGATGCCAGGGCGTCATCCCTCTAGATGGGAGACTAAAATCTTCCTCCTAGATGGCTAATGGATAATTCTTCCTTCTTCCTATCACACCTCAGTATGCATTCGTTGCTTCTTTTGTGCTGAAATCAACTAATTTGACTAAGTAGTGGCCTTCTGACATCAGGACTTGGATTCTTAACATCAGGGCCACGAAATTCTTCATACTTAGTCATATTTAGCTCATCAAATCATGAAAATAAAACTTAGTTAAGAAAATAGCTTAAATTGGGGTGACAAAGCCACTTGTCCTTAACTGAAAAGAATGCAAAAGTTGCAAACGAAGTCGGAATTAGCCAAAATTTCACCAATAGGCTTATATTATCTCCATAAGACTATGGAAAAAATTCCAAGTGAATTCGAGCTCTCCTTCATGGTGAACTTGGTTTCACTCCCCAAAATATCCTTAATTGAAAACTGGCATAAGTTTTTACACTGATGTCAGAATAAGGTGAAATTTTACCAAGATGATCTACATGACTCAAGGATCATCATGGTATGGTCCTTGGTAGAAATCGCAACGTCCAGCCCCCTCAATTGACCAATTTTACGATTTTGTCCTTAATTGAACAAAATGCAAAAGTTGTAGTTTTGCCTCCCGGGGAGAGGGAAAGGGCTAGGCAATTTCTTCACCATGCTAGGTTGATTATGTTGAGGAGGTGTGAGGTTGAAAATCTCATGCCTCTCTCACGTAGATAGATGTTTCTCTTGCTGACAAACTTTAGCTCTTTGCGTCCTTCCTACAGGATGAAAAATAACTCTCCTGAGGGAAGAGGGCGGCCTCTCCTACAGGAGACGACTTTGGACCTTATTATGTGAGTCTATGAGATATTTTCCATCTCATGGTTAGATGGTAAACAACTTTTTTTTTTACTGCTTGCCTCCTTAGCTGACAGCAACATTAAAGGAAACTGCCTCCTTAGGTGATCTATTTTGCCACTTCCCTAGGTAGTGGCGGCATAGGGGGGAATATTAATAATTATTCTGAAAAATAATTATTATTTAATAAATAATTAATAAATTTCAGCCCTTATATTAATTAATTACAAGATTTTCCTAATTCTATCAGAAATAGGGTGGTGCAGAAATTAAGTTTTTTTTTTCAGGATTTTTAATTAAATCTTGATCACATATCTTAATAATATTTATGTGAAGACCAATTTATCCTCAATTGTAAATTGAGGTATAAACACAATATATATATATATGATATGTATATATATAATATACACTAACATATACACTAGTCATAAACCGAATGTTCATAAGGCTTCAAGCACTTGAATCACTATCAATCTATTGAATCATTATTCATTATATTTTAAATGTGATTGTTAGTTTTGTTTTTTTTCCCTATTAGAAGAGAAATTGAACTCGACTTTCTAGCTAGGAAAGTGATACTTACAATATATGCAAGTACACAATTTGGAAAATTTCTACTAAGTGGACAACGTTAAATTATTGCTCGATACGCTTTTAGGTTTTTTTTTTTTTAATTGTTAGAATTGCATCTTATTAGTTTTTTTTTTTTGGCCGAAATGCATCTTGTTAGTTTCGAAAAATAAATTTGTGTCATCTCCCTTAGACATGCTCATGAGCCGGGTCGGGTTGGGTTCCGGCTAGACTTTTACTATATAATCTATATCTATCTATACTATATTAAAAAGTATATACTCTTGTAAAACTTTTGAATCGCCCATTATACCCTTATTTTTTGAATATATTTCTTAAATGCCATTGTTTAGACTTTTATAGTTTTACTCAACTAAAAACTCTATTTTTATTTAATTAAATATAATATCCTTATAACTATTTAATTTTTACCATTTTACTATTTTAATTGAAAAAGCTTATATATTAGAATTTTTTAATATATTTTTATAATTTTGCTCAACTAAAAACTCTATTTCTATTTAATAAAATCTAATATCTTTATACCTATTTTATTTTTACCATTTTACTAATTTAATTGAAAAACTTAGATATATTAAAATTTTAAAAATATATTTCTTAAATGACATTATTTAAATTTTACAGTTTTTTTAGAAATAAACTTTTACAATTATTATACTAAAAATTTTATTTTTATTTAATTAAATTTAATATTTGATAATTTTTTTTTACTTTTACCATTTTAATCTTAAAATATTGGAGAAAGTAGTTCTGCACCCATTTCAATTATAATGTAAACTAATAAAAGTATTATTATCAAGTTTAAGAATTAAAATAAGTTGCCTAATCATTAATTATCCATATTTGTTTAACTAATTATGTAAAAAATTTATTTAAATTTTAATTATTGTGATTGATCTTTTTCTATTTTTGGAGTGTGTATTTGTAATTTAATGTATTGAAGTATATAACAAGAATTTAAAGTTTTTAAAAATAAAAATAGGAGTAACATGCAATTATTTCCTTTGACTTATATAAAGTTTGAGGAGTCAATTTGGCAGGTTGGACGAATTTTGGGTCATTTGTATCCAGGTCAAATGAGTTAGGTAACTTTTTCAGGTGATTTGGATTTCGGCTCATCTGGCTTCAGGTCATTCAGGTCTAGGGTCAGGCGGGTTCGGGTTTTCGCCCCAGGACACTCGGGTTCTGGATCATTTGAGTTTTGGGTTTTTCGGGTCTAGAAATATCTTTATTATTCGATTTACTTTACAATCCACTACCGGTGAAGTTCAGCAAACTGCATATACAGGATTAAAGAGTTGATATATGTGTCCCTTTATATATTAATTTTGAATATTAAACACGTAATTAATTATGAAGTGGGGTATGTATTGAAATAAATATTGCTTATATAATATCTAAATCTATGTTCATTCATTACATCGATTAAAATTATAAATTAATTAATAATATAAGTATCAATAAAAATGAAAATAGAATTACAATCCTTACTGATGAGATTATTAGTACGGTAGTAAAACCTAATAGAAAAAATTGTCAAAAAATTACTAATTAATTATTCATTATCTAAAAAAAAACTAATTATAAATTTATCATAAATTACTCATATATATGATTTAGTATTTATTCATATAATTATTGTTCATATAATGAAGTTTAACAAATTTAATCATAATAGGTAAAATTATAATAATAATATAAATTTTATTGGATAAATGATAATTTAGAATGTATGGTTAAAATTATAACAATGTGGATTTTATTGAATAAAATATAATTTTAGTTTATAATATTCTTGGGTCATTCGGGTTAACTTTTCAGGTCATTTAGGTTACGGATTTGCCGGGTTTGGATAGGATGAGTTCGGGTCATTTACTTTATCTGATCAATCGGGTTCGGCTGGGTTGGGCAGGTTATCGAATTTGTATCAAGTTTTGACAACTTTACTTATAATTAATTGCAATTATTGTTTTAATTTTCTTTTAAATTAAACACAATAGGTCACGTGCAACGCATGTGCAAGTAAATACTAGTACTATATTAAAAAGTACATACTCTTGTAAAACTTTTGAATCGCCTATTATACCCTTATTTTTCGAATATATTTCTTAAATGCCATTGTTTAGACTTTTATAGTTTTACTCAACTAAAAACTCTATTTTTATTTAATTAAATATAATATCCTTATAACTATTTATTTTTACCATTTTACTATTTAATTAAAAAATTATATATATTAGAATTTTTTAAATATATTTTTATAGTTTTACTCAACTAAAAACTCTATTTTTTGACACTATTTTTATTTAATTAAATCTAATATCCTTATACCTATTTTATTTTTATCAATTTACTAATTTAATTAAAAAAAACTTAGATATATTAGAATTTTTAAAATATATTTCTTAAATGACATTATTTAAATTTTACATCTTTTTTAAGAAATAAGACTTTTACAATTATTCTACTAAAAACTCTATTTTTAATTAATTAAATTCAATATTTTTATAAATATTTTAATTTACCATTTTAATTTTAAAAATTGGAGATTTTTTTTCAATTATAATATAAACTAATTTGAACAAAAAAATTATAATATAAACTAACAAAAATCTTATTATCAAGTTTAAAAGTTAAAATAATTTACCTAATCATTAATTATTCATCATTTTTTAAACTAATTAAGTTAAAAATTTATTTAAAATTTAATTATTATGATTGACTTTTTCAATTTTTGGAGTGTGTATTGATAGTTTAATATATTGGAGTGTATAACAAGAATTTAAAGTTTTTAAAAATAAAAAGAAGAGTAACATGCAATTATTTCCTTTGACTTATAAAGTTAGAGTAGTCAAATGGGCGGGTTGGACGGGTTTCGGGTCATACTCATCTGGGTCCATGTCATATGAGTGAGGTAATTTTCTCGGATCATCCAGGTTTCGGCTCATCTGGATTCAGGTCATTGGGGTCTCGGGTCTGCTAGATTTAGGGTCATGCAGGTTCAGGTTTTGGCCTCAGATTACTCGGAATCTGGGTCATTCGGGTTTTGGATTTTTCAGGTTTAGGACTCGGATCAATTGGGTCAGCCTTGAATTTTTAAATGCTTAATTCTTAAATTTATTTAAAATGGTTAAAATTATAACAATGTGTATTTGATAGAATAAAACATAATTTTAGTGTATAATATTCTTGGGTCATCGGGTTATCTTCTCGGGTTATTCGGGTTACAAGTTTGTCGAGTCTGGATAGGACAGATTCGAGTTGTTTAATTTCTCTGGTCAAATCGGGTTGGAACGTGTTATCAAGGTTGGATCAGATTTTACAGTTTTACTTATAATTAATTTCAATTATTATTTTAATTTTCTTTTAATTTAAACACAATTAGTCACGTGCACCGCACATGGAAGTGAAAACTAGTAATAGAAAATGTACATGTCTAAGCCCGGCTCGGCCTGACATTCGGACTTGGTCATTTGACCAAAACTCATCCATATTTAAGTTTTCATGTCCAAGGCCCATACAGATCTGCCCATTTTAATTTTTTTTAATTCTTCTTAAATAATAGTAATTAAAATTTTAATTACATATTGTTAAACCGTTTTTTTTTTAAAAATCAACATGATAAATTTTTTTCTTGCTATATTTTTTTATAAATACTAGTCTTCACTTCCACGTACATTGCACGTGATCCATCGTGTTTAAATTAAATGAAAATTAAAATGATTATTGAAATTTATTATATGTAGAGTTGTCAAAATTTGACCCAAACCCGATAACAAATCCAATCCGGCGGAACCCGATTTGATCAGAAAAAATAAACAACCCAAACTCATCCTATCCAGACACGACAAACCCGTAACCCGAGCGACCCGAATAGTTGACCTGAGTGACCCAAGAATATTATAAAATAAAATTATGCTATATTCAATAAAATTCATATTGTTGTAATTTTAACCATTCTAAATTATCATTTATTCAATACAATTTATATTATTACTGTAAGTTTACCTATTATGATTAAATTTGTTAAATTTCATTATATGAACAATAAATAATTATATAAGAATAAATACTAAATCAGTTATATGAATAATTTAAGATAAATTTATAATTAGTAATTTAGTTTTTTACAAAATGAATAAATAATAATATATTAGTGATTTCTTGGCTATTATTTCTATTAGATTTTACTACCGTACCAATAATCTCACCGGCAATGATTGTAATTCTATTTTCATTTTTATGGATACTTATATTATTAATTAATTTATAATTTTGATTAATGTAATGAAAAAAACATAAAATTAGATATTATATAACCAATATTTATTTGAAAACATACCCCACTTCATCATTAATTATGTATTTAATATTCAAAATTAATATATTAATATAAAGAGACACATATCAACTCTTTAACCTCTTATATGTAGTTTGCTAAACTTCACCAATACTGGATTGTAAAATAATAAATATATTAAATAAATTTAAGAATTAAACATTAAAAAAAAATTCAAGATTGACCAAATTGACTTGAGTACTAGACCCGAAAAATCCAAAACCCGAATGACCCGAGGTCAAAACCCAAATCCGCCTAACTCGAGACCCAGTAGACATGAACTAAGATGAGCTGAAACTCGAATGACCTGAGAAAATTACTTGACTCATTTGACTTGGAACCAGATTTAAACTAGCAATACACACTACAAAAATAGAAAAAAAAAGTCAATCACAATAATTAGATTTGAAATAAATTTATAACTAAATTAGTTAAAAAAATGATGAATAGTTAATGATTAGTCAACTTATTTAATTTTCAAACTTGATAATAATACTTTTATTAGTTTATATTATAATTGAAATGGGTACATAACTACCAACAAATCTCCAATTTTTTAAAAGTAAAATGGTAAAAATAAAATAATTTATAAAAATATTGATTTTAATTAAATAAAAGTAGAGTTTTTAGTTGAGTAAAACTATAAAAGTATATTTAAAATTTTCTAATATATCTAAGTTTTTTTAATTAAAATAGTAAAATGGTAAAAATGAAATAGTTATATAGATGTTAGATTTAATTAAATAAAAATAGAGTTTTTAGTTGAGTAAAGCTATAAAAATTTAAACAATGGCAGTTTAGAAATATGTTAAAAAAATAAGGGTATAATAGGCGATTCAAAAGTTTTACAAAACTTTTACTTTTATATATAATATAGATATTTTATATAGTATAATATATATTGTGATGTTATATACTATATAATATACATAATAAAGATATATGTATTATATAATATAAAATATATTAATATGGGTCGGGCCGCGTTCGGGCTTTTTGAAATAAAATCAAGACCCGCGCATTTTACAAAATAACAAAATAGGCCTCTTTCTTTGTCCAAAACCTGACCTTCATGCCTTAAACTATTGCCTCAACCCTCCTATTTTCCTCGCGGGATTTTGGGTTTGGGTGGGTACCCAGACCCTTGAACAGGTCTAATTCTCCCTCACCCTTCTCTCTTATAAAATATAACTCCAATTAACTTAGCTATTTTATTAAATTTACTATTTATTCCTCCTCTTTTTACAAGGATATCCCAAATTTTTTGGGTATGAGACTAATACCTTTCGGGTCGGAAGCGTGAAGGTTAAATCCATCCCAACAAATATGTTTCCAGAAGATCGAACTTGTACTCTCACCCTTACCGAAATAGAGGACGCTTAGCAGTTTAACCAATCACTTCCTCTTTTGATTCACCTCCTCCTCCATCATATGAATTTTGTTTTTTCATTTCTTCTTGATTTTGCCCTTATCTCAACTCCACCCTCGTCTCACCTCCGGCACATGCAACTTAGATTAACAAACATAGCAAGAGTTAGAGGATCATGCATTAATAATTAAGTTGTACAGATTATTTTCTTGATATAGAAAGGTGAAGGCATGGAACTTTAAGCAAAATTCCACACAATCAAAAAAGTTGACGAAAATCTTGTCCCATATGATGTGTTATTGCTATTCATCTCATGTTTTGTAGCAAAACTTCACTTAAATAGTGGTAGGACCAGTCTGCTGGACCACCCGTGTAAGAACACATTATGGGGGACCAAATTTCGGGTCAATTTTTCTGGTCATATAGCAAAACTCGAACTTTAATTTGCAAAATCATTTGAATATTTGGTTACACGACACTAATGTTGTTATTAGCCTAACTAATACTCCCTCCGCCATATTATATGTCCATTTTGACTATATCACCAATATTAAGAAAGTTGGTTGGAACACAAAATTTTATACAACTTTTATCATATTTTATAATACTACCTACAACTTTACTTAATATGTGTTTCTCTTCCCACATTTAATAAGGGTAAAAATTAGTCAAAATTGTTTTGATTATCTAAATGAGACAGATAATTTAGGATAAGAAAAGGTCCCAAAAAGGGATAGATAATATGGGATGGAGGCTACAAAGTATCTCAATTTTAAGATTTTGGGTTAAGTCTCACAAAATGTGAATTTAATTTGTTTATTTGGTAAGTATGTTTTTTAAGGTAGTTCGTTCAGTATATGAAATGAGTTCTTATTTCAGATGTAATGTAATTGTAAGGAAATTTTAATTTTACTCCAATTGAGAAGTAATACTACTATTTTATTTCATAATTTTTGTGTCATTGTCGAGATCCAACTTCAAGACGTCCTCTGGCAAAAAAAAAAACAAAAAAAAAAATCTTCAAGACGTCAAAAGAATTCTCAAACCCTTGTCACGAATTTATTTTTCTAATAAAATTCAACAATTTTAGTAAGTATATTTAGTTAAAAATTTTAAATATAAGGGTGTTTTGGAGATTTGAAAGAAATTGATGATCAGGTGCGGTAGATGACTTGGTCAAGCAAAGATCACAACCATCCGTAGAAGGAAGGGAAAATTGATAATTTCATTGATAGAGGAGAAATTCAGAATCAGGGGTTTTCAATCCATCATCATCATTAAATTAAAATAAAATGAAAGCTAGGAGAGTGATTGATTGATTTTATGAATAGGGGCGAGTTCCAACACGTAGCAAGGAGGAGAAAGCTTTACGTCCCAAGCGTAATCTAGCGGGACCCACCACACCACCCCCATGAAAGGGCTCCCTTCTCCCTCTCCCCCCGCCCCCCGAAACAGAGTGCTTAAATGCAGCCAAAGCCAAAGCCAAAGCAAACTAACTTTCCCCCAAAAATTACTATCTCATTTTCTCCGTCAGACGAAAGAAACCAGACAGGTGTTTCTGGGTTTTCTTCTCTTTCTATCTAAGGTACTCTTCTTCCTTTTTTATGTTGATTTTTCTTATCAATGATTATTGGGTTTTCTTTTTTGTTTTTGGGTTATTTTCTTTCTTGTTATATGAAATGTTTCAAGGTGTAAGTGTAACAATGTCTGCAGCTCCCTGCACTTCTTTGACATATATTTTATAAATCTGTTTTGTGTTTCTTTTCTGGATAGATATGAGTGAAGACTTAGCTTAGATTTCTTTTCGTTTTTTGGTGAACAGCTTAGATTTCCTTCCTTTTGCTGTTTGTTTCAATAATGTGGTTGGGAATATATATTTCTAATGATATTTTTTTCCTTTTTTGTTTATTGTTATGGTCATCAAATGATCATGGTTTAGTATATGCTACACAAAACTGTTGTGCTTATTAAAATTTGATTTCTTTTTTTGGCTATCTTAGACATTTTTCTTTTTTGGCCAATTTGGAAAAAGAAAATTTTTGTTGGACTTCCAAATTTTCTATCTTTTCAAAAGAGACTGGAAAAGAGAGAAAGAAGAAGAACATGCAGATTGTTTGTGCTCATCATATTTTGGAGTTTAAAATTGAAAAGCCCAAAGCAAAGAGATAAAAAAAAAAAAAACAAGAAGAAGATGCCATGCAATGGCATTATCACTACTATATTTTTAATATCAAAATTTCACTGTTTACCTCGAATATTCTATGCATCAAGCTATGATCTTTGCAAACAAATCTGCCAAATTTTGTGACCCTTTTGTTTGTTCTGGTCCCTGGTTACATGGGGCTCCATTGTTTCTGCCCCTTGGGAAATCATTTTTTGTTTTTTTAAAATCACTCCTTTTGTTAACATTTTCTACGCCACAAGTTATGATCTTGTTTATGTTAATATCTGATGGGTGGGATGCGTGCATACATTAAAGTTACTTGCGAGTATTTCAGGTAGCTTGTTTCCTTCAACCAGCTTGAGCTGAAAGATTTTTTGGCCTTTTATGAAAAGGGTAGTTGTATTTTTGGTTTTTCATTTTTAAAAAATGGCTCTTTTTCTTGGATTGCTTTTCTAGTGAGAAACTTCTAAAACAAAAAATTGCACAACACAACCGGAGATGGTATTTGGTAGCAGAAAGGTACTTCCCAACACGAAACTTTCCTCAAATCTACTCTTGTATTTAACAAATTTGTTGAAGCTAATTGCATGCATCATATCAAATGCGCAATTCCTTTTTTTCCAATTAAAGGGTTCTTTTTAACTCATTAAGCTAACAATGGGTGTTAATTTAGTTTGATTTTTGAAGAAAAAGCTCGATGCCTGTAGCCATAAGCAATTAAGCATTAATTATTTGTAGCAAGTCAATTGGAAAGGTGCATCCCAATTAAGAAGCATTTATTGTTTATTTATATACTAATAGTGTGGTCAGTGGTGAGCTCTCCCTCCTAAATTGAATGAATTTTGCAATAGCAACACTGAGCCTAGAGAGCAAGCTATATATGCATCTAAGCTTCTTTAATAGCTAAGTATCTAGGAACTAGCTATGACACATTTGCAAGAAATGTAGTAGAAAATATGAAGATGATAGTATAATTTAATTTGTATATTTATTGAGTTATAGGTTACATTTTACCTGCATCATCTGCAAAATGAGTGGACTTTGTTACTTATTTTGCACACCCACATACTCTAGACAAAAATCTGTTAAAGGGTAGACTGGTCATTTCCTTTTTCTTTGTTTAGGGTAGGCAAGTATCACTTATTGGTGATAATGCTAGGTAGTAAAAATCTGCATCTGTTTATCATCAATGCAGCAGAACAGTATTTTTGAAGCATAAATATTGGTTATTTTCATATGAACCTTTCAACTTATTTTCGGAATATCATTTATATACATGGATTTTTTGCAGTTTTTTGATTATCAGACTTTTGTTTGATTGAATAAGGAAAGTTGAAGATAAAGTTTTAGATTTATAATTTTGGCAAGCCTATTTCTCTCCACATATATTAATTTCACATCCCAAGGCATTTGACATTTATCTCCATTTTATGGATTCCATAAAAGGTTTGATGGGTGGTCAGCAAATTTAACCATCAATGGTGAGGATCTTGAACGCAAGGCTTCTGGTTGGATAGAGTTAAAATGGACCCCAAAAGTATCTGCTCAAAGACTATAGTTTTGTTTGTATTAACCTGTCACATGTGTTTTAGCCTCATAAAGTGCGCTGCAGTGATTATGGTGGACCCTTTTTGTGTTGGATTCTGTGATAATAATTTATTGGCAGTTGAATTGCTATAAATTAATTTGTGGCATTTTGTACTATGGTAGTTTCCATTAACCATCAATCAAGCTAAAGCAATTCTTATGAACATTACATGGTGAATTGAACTAGATTCATTTGCAGGTCATTACTTTTTACTCACTTTCTCTTTGAATGCATACTTTTGCTAAGATTTGTTTTTATGGTGGACAACTGAATATAGATGTTCCACTTAGACCATTTCATTAATTCATCTTAGTTTAGTAGGTTTCATTTTCATTGTATCTTGAGTTCACCTTTTCAATTACTAAGCTATAATATTCTACCTAACTTCTAATATCTATTGCATATTTGCATGTTCTACCTAATTTCTAATATCTATTGCTGCTTGGCAAAGTCTTTCCGGTTTTTATTTCTATTACAAAGGTCCCTTGTTTGATTCTTGTGTTCGCTATCAACATCTGTTACTTGTTTTTTCTTAATGTTTTCCTCTCTGAAATTGTTAGGTTGAGTTGTATCTCAGTTTGAACTTTGAAGTGTAATTCTTCAGTAATCAGAATTGAAACTGATCCACTTTCATGTTTCCAGGGTTCTTACGCAGACGAATAACAAACAATGGGTGCCGGTGGTAGGATGCCTGTCCCCAGCAACAAGAATGGAGAAAAGGAAAATCCCCTCCATCGTGTGCCCCATGAGAAGCCTCCATTCACTCTCGGTCAGATCAAGAAAGCTATTCCTCCCCATTGTTTCCAACGCTCCCTGCTTCGTTCATTCTCCTATGTTGTTTATGACCTGTGCTTAGCCTCCATCTTCTACTATGTTGCTACGTCTTACTTTCACCTCCTCCCATACTCCCTTTCCTATATTGCTTGGCCTATCTATTGGGTTTTCCAAGGCTGCGTCCTCACAGGCGTTTGGGTCATTGCTCATGAGTGTGGTCATCATGCTTTCAGCGACTACCAGTGGGTTGATGACACTGTTGGGCTGATCCTTCACTCTGCCCTCTTAGTTCCATACTTCTCATGGAAATATAGTCATCGCCGCCACCACTCTAACACTGGCTCCATGGAGCGCGACGAAGTGTTTGTGCCCAAACCAAAGTCTAGAATGGCATGGTATTCAAAATACCTAAACAATCCACCAGGCCGAGTTCTGACCCTTGCAGTCACACTGACTCTTGGCTGGCCCCTGTACTTGGCCTTCAATGTATCAGGCCGAGACTATGATCGATTTGCTTGCCACTATGATCCCTATGGCCCCATTTACTCTAATCGGGAAAGGCTTCAAATTTACATCTCCGATGCTGGTCTATTTGCAGCAACTTATGTGCTCTATAGCGTTGCAGCAGCAAAAGGGCTGGCTTGGCTTGTCTGTGTCTATGGGGTACCACTACTCATAGTGAACGGTTTTCTTGTTCTGATCACATTCTTGCAACATACTCACCCAGCATTGCCTCACTACGACTCATCCGAATGGGATTGGCTAAAGGGAGCTCTGGCCACCGTGGATAGGGATTACGGGGTGTTGAATAAAGTCTTCCATAACATCACAGATACACATGTAGCTCACCATCTCTTTTCAACAATGCCACATTACAATGCAATGGAGGCCACTAAAGCAATCAAACCGATACTGGGAAAGTATTATCAGTTCGATGACACTCCAGTTGTCAAGGCCATGTGGAGGGAGGCAAAAGAGTGTCTTTACGTTGAGCCGGATGAGGATGGTGGTAGCAAAGGCGTTTTCTGGTACCGCAACAAGTTTTAGTGCTCCGTCTGCCAACCAGCCAGCTGAAGTGAATGGAAAATAGGCAAGTTCCAGTAGTTCAGTAATAAAGGATGGTAGGAAAAATGTGAAAAAAAAAGAACAAAAAAAAGTTGCCTACTAGTTTGATGGTAAAATGTGTTGTTGAGTGTTTGTTATGAACTTTGTGCTGTTAATGAACCTCGACAAGTGCTCGTCTAAGCTTTCTTTCCATCTTTTTATGTTTTCCTGAGCACTAGTAATATATTATCAGTGCCTCTGTATTTATGGACTGCGTACTTCTCTTAACCAATTCAACCATTTGGGCAAAGTTTTAAGGAAATTTTGAAACCTAACTTCATATTTTTAAGGTGTAATACGGGTTTTTGCCATGCACACCAATGAGTTATATATTGAAATTAATTAAATTATTATATAGCCCAGCTAGCTAGCTAGTGTTCCTTGACAAGAGAGACTTACTTCATTCTAAATATATATAAGGAATCAAACACAAATTAATCTTTGCAGTTTTCACACATTTTTCAATTCATATCAAAGCTTTGTACAAGAGGCAGGGCAGTTTAAAACCTCTAATTCAGGGACATTGATACAGCATAGTCATATTTCTAGTAAGGACCTATTTTGTACACCCTATATATATACTCACATGTTTCATCATTCACTCTAAATAAAAGATGTAAAAAAAAAATAAAACAATTTCCTAATTTCTAAAATATGGAGATAACAAAACACACATATGCAAGCATCACTAATTCATTAATAATCTTATAATAAGGAGAATTCTAGATAGGTTCTTGTTTGATGACAACACCACGGGAGCGTTTCTTGGCAGCAGCTCCTTGATGGATATTGAGAGGGCTAAGTCCAAATTTCTCAAAGCAGCTGACATCAATCTTTTCCTTGCCCTTATTATTCTTTCTTCTCTTGCTGGAATTAGGTTGATCATCATTATTATAAGCAGGAACAGCGGTAATTCCATGGCTGGTTTCCACAAGACGAAGTTTCTTCTTTCTGCACTTGGCAGCCATTCTTCGACTCTTCTCTTCTTTCGTCTCATCGTTATGGTAGTGAAGTTGAATATGTGACCCAAACGATTGACATGAATCAAAGGCAGCGAAGCAAATTGGACACCCATAAGTACCATCAGGGTTTGGAAGGCTATGAGTCCTACCATCGTCCCCAAATGGGTACTCAACAGCAGCATCATTCTCATCATCAGAAAGCTCAACATCGTCCCCAAATGGTGCAGCATCGAAATGATCTGTTTCGATATGGTTGGGAACATTAAAAGCTTCGGGAAAGGGATGCATCATCTGGAAATCATTGCTATTTCTCACAGCTGCAGGTTGTGTTAAACCAGCGGCCGGAAAAATTGGTTGATTTGGGTCGAACCCTCTGTTTATGATCTCTGTTGAAGCAATATTGAAACGAGTCGTTTCGACTGTGATTTGACGAGTTATAATAGGAAAGGCAGCATGTGGGTTGTGGCGAGAGACATGATGAATGGAATGACGAAAAAGCTGCTGGTGAAGTAATAATCCAAGAGGTGAAACAAAAGTTTTCGTCACTTCCATGACTCTATGGCTCAACAGTTGGGTGTTGCCTAAATTGGAGTCAAAATTCAGGCCATAGTTACCATCCCAAATCGTATGGTTCAAGCTAGAGCTTGAGTCAGGGCTAGATGATGAATGAAACATGTGAGAATCATTGCCAAGTGGTGGAATGGGGTTCCAACGATTGAAATTCCAAGACATTGTTAAATAAACAGAGACGAAAGCAAGCAAAAACAGGACAGTGAATTTTGTGACTCTTATGAGGGCAGCTATATATATTGGCTTCTTATAGCGGGAGGCGTCAAAAAAAAAAAAAAAAACGAAAATCCATTTTCGGTCAAAACGATTTTATTAGGTAATGAAAATCTGCCTATCGATCTTATAAACATTTTCGGCTAACAATTCATTGTAATTTGTTGATAAGTGCGAATCTGCTTATTCGGGTATAGATGGAAAGGGGTCAAATATATTTATTTATTTGGTTTGAGACTTTGAGTACGTACCCTTTTTATAACAAAAATAAAATTAACATTATCAGCTATGTGGAAATTGTAAAATGAAGCTAATCTGAGATTGTGGATAAGCAACATCATAGGAATGGAAATAATCCCACTATATAAACCAACAATTGGATAGTGAGATGAGTATGAATTAAGGAACTGTAAAGTATGAGGCAGTTTGAAGAAAATATAATATATGATCATCTTAGAAATTACGTACTTAGGCTGTGTTTAGTAGAGTGGAGTGATAGTGGTGCGATTGACACTGTTTAACAATTGTATAAATGAGATTACACTGTACAGATAAGATTAGGTACTGTACAGATGAGATTATTAGAGCAGCGATTGAAACGCAGTTTACACTTAAGCTCCGTTTGGTCCCAAAACGGTGATGAATCAGATGGTGGTGAAACGGTTACAGATACACGACCTTAATAATTAAGACATACAAATACATAAATAAAAAAATTAATAATCATGTACCGAAAACAAAATCAATAATCATATATATTGACTACTTTTCATGTTGGCTAGTCCTCACTTTCACGTGCGTTGCACGTGATCAAATATGTTTGAATTAAATAAAAATTAAAATCTTAATCATACTACTAATTTTGTCCAAAAGAATCTTAATTTAGAGCTGGTAAAATTTGACCCGAGTGTGGGTACCCGACTCGACCGCCTAAAACCAAACTTGATCTAACCTTATTTGACCAAAAAAATTACCCAATCTGAAATCGAAATGACCCGAATCCTCAATGATCCAAACCTGAAACGATCAGACTCAAAACTACCCGAACCCAATCAAATCCGAGAGATTAACCCGAAATTACCCGAATTGGAATTAATCACATTTAAATGACCCGAATCCGAAAAGACCTGAACCCGAAAATCCGAATCTCAAACCTGAAATTATCCGAACCACAACATTGAAAAAGACTCTTGAACCAGAATTGACTCGACATTTGAGAGACTCCATTTAACTTAGGTTGATCTAGGCCAGAAGCAGACCTACGTCAAGATAACCCTTCTTTGAAACACTTTGGTAGTGCTCCTTATCAGTAATGAATCAGAGCACATGGAACCATCTTCTTATTTTTCTCTTAGAAAAAAATATGGTAGACTAGCTGATATTTCTATCAGTTAATGAAAGAGCCCAATGCAAAAAAATGCATGTTGGGTCTTTGAAATAGTTCGAATTATTTTGATAATAATAAGTTCGATCTGTTTTACTGAGAAGGTCTACGGTTCGAGTCCGTATAGCCCTATATTTTTACCCGAATTGGAATTAATCACATTTAAATGACCCGAATCCGAAAAGACCTGAACCCGAAAATCCGAATCTCAAACCTGAAATTATCCGAACCACAACATTGAAAAAGACTCTTGAACCAGAATTGACTCGACATTTGAGCGATCCGAACCCAACCCAACCTCAAATCGAAAATTAATTATATGACCCTAAATTTCCTTAACCCGAAACTAACCTAACCTAAATAAACAAGCCCAAATCCAACCCGACCTGTTCATTTGTAGGGTTTCACTATCAAAGGAACAAAATAAATTATTCCACATAAAGAAAAATATTAACAAAGTAAATAGTAAATTTAAACCCACAACAAGGTTATATTTATCTAGCATATTTAAAATTAATTATAAGTCAATAAAATGATCGCACATTTGAAAAATAATAAATTTTAATCACAATACATTAAACTATTAAATGAAAACAGGTCAATCATAATAAGCTTTTAAATTAAAATGACAAAAATAAAATAATTATAAAAACATTGAATTTAATTAAATGAATATAGAGTTTTCAGTAGAATAAAACTATATATTAAAAAATTATAATATAACCAAGTTTTTAATGAAAAATAGTAAAATGGTAAAATAAAATTTTAAATTAAAATGGTAAAAAATTAATTAAAAAATATTAAATTTAATTAAATGAAAATAAAGTTTTTAGTAAAATAAAACTGTATGTTAAATTTTTTTTAATATATCCTAGTTTTTAATGAAAAATAGTGAAATGGTAAAAATAAAGTAATTATAAAGATATTAGATTTAATTAAATAAAAATAGAGTTTTTAGTTGAATAAAACTATAATAGTTTAAGTAATGACATTTAAGAAATATATTCGATAAATAAGGGTATAATCGTCGATTCAAAAGTTTTACAAAACTCATACTTTTATATATAGTATAGATTAATTGACATTTAATATAGCTTACTCCAATATTATCAAATTTAATTAATAATTAATATGTATGTTACATTTGGAAGAATTTTAAAATGAAGCATTTTTAAATATATACATCAATTCAAAATGATAACTTTGATGATTATTTGTTTTGGACAAAGCAATTCTAGAATAAAATTTTTAGTATTCAAAAATTTCATGGAATATTATATACATATATATATTCAAGATTTTGAATATTTCTTTGTAGGGCAATGGAATTTGAAATTTCAGGTTTTAGCCTTCATTATCAAATGAGAAGGTTAAAATCCAGAGTATAACTAAGTTTGCTGGATTTTTGTACAAGAAAAAGTAGGAGGGTTTCCAAAGTATGTTTCCAAAATGTATAATTAACAACCGTGCGCACGAAAGGAAACAACAGGAAACAATACGATTCGAAGTTTTTCTCTTTCTAAAAAGTGAGAGCTTCTCTCTCCGCATATCGGAGCAACTTACCGGAACCTTACCGGTGCAAACAATCTTACCGGAACCCTACCTGAAATTTCCTTCCCAACTGCAATCAAAGAAGTTCCCTTCAAACCTTTACGATCCCCAATCTCCATCATCACCCCTATCAGCCACTAATTTGAAATCTTTTCACAAAACAGATTTATCAACCAAAACCTCTTCAGTGACCTATACATCTAGCCTCATTCCCATTGGCTATTACCATAAATACTTCTTTTTAATCTTTAATGTATCCAATCCTATTGGTTTCTTTTCACAAACCTTAATCATTACTGCTACATATTAACTAGATCTGGCGTGAGTGGAGCTTCATCTACTACTGAAGCAACCCTCCTTTACAGTTTCTACACCATTCACAGGCATTTACGTCCCTTGTCTGTTTACTCCATACGGCTTTTGATTTTACGAGACAAAAACCTGACAGCAAGTATGAAGATCGAGGCAAAATTCAAGATGGAGAGATGGAACAGACGGCTAAGACCTTATATCTCAAAGAAATTAAGAAGGGAGACAGCAACAAGCCAAAACCTAAACACCAAAAACAACCAGATCATTCAAAGCTCCCTCCTTCCTAACATGAACAGATCCCCTACTAACTCTTTTGACAGAGAATGTAGCTGGGTAGACAGCGATTCTGCCACAGAAGAAAGTGAAGAAGAGTTTAGTGCGGGCATCCAAGACACCTACCCTCCAACCCAACCTATTTCAAGAACCAGAATTAGCCATAGTGTACGAGCCACCAGACAAGAAATGAATGATCGCAGAGCACATGAAGCTAATGATTGTGTAGTAGGGCTCCTCCTGGATTTTAGGAGATTCTCAACCCAAACCATCCAGAATCACATTGATCGGCAATGGGAAAACACAGGAGAGGTCACTGTTATTGGAAGGGATGAAGACAGGTATCTCATCCACTTGGGCAATGAAGAAGACAGAAGGCAAGCTCTGGAACAGACACCTTGGAACTTTGAAGGGGCGCTTTTTGCCACAGCGAGATGGATTCCAAACACCCCACTCCGCGATATCAAGATCGATACAATCCAAATGTGGATGCAAATCTAGGGACTGCCCTTTGAATACCAATATCCTGAGATGGCCCAAAGACTAGCACGCTTGGCAGGAGATGTGATTACTGTTGACTGGGTGGACTCTAGACCCAGAAATATACGATTCATGCGGGTTAGGGAGGCGATCAACTACAGACTCCCCTTGGCCCCAGGATGCACATTGGAGAGAGATGATGGTTCACCCCTTTGGGCAGAATTTCGCTATGAAAATCTTAACAAATTCTGTCTCAGTTGTGGGATAATAGGCCATACGCACCAGTTTTGCCCATGGAGTAATGCCGAGATTGAAAGAATGATCAGTGAGAGAATGAGCGAGGCATCTGACAGGTATGGCTATCCTATTGTTCAAGATCCTCGAAACTCTCTTTATACTAATAGAATGAGAGCCTTCAACAACCGAGCTAGAAGAAGAAATACTAGACTCAACTCCAATAACAGAAATTACAGAAGATCCGAACAAATGTGGGAGCGTAACCTTTTGGGTGAAAGCCCAAGAAGATTGCTAGATGGCCATCCAGATCCAAACGAAGCAGGCCCAAGTGGAACTTCCCTAGCAGAGTCCAATCATCAACAAAGTCCTTTGCTTCAATTAGAGCAATCTATCCATATTGAAAGGGAAGCCGAGCCTACTCTAAACAATGAACAAGTTAATTCTCAACAAGCGGCTAACCAACAAGTTCAGGACCAGGTCCAAGCACAACTGGAATCTCTTCTGTTAAGGGATCATTTATCGTCCCAAGAGCAGCAAACCACTGGAAATGGGCAAGAAGAGCAAACAGGAACAGAGGTCCTCAACCTTGCAGAGAACACAGAAAATTCAGAGGCAAATTCCAACCTAGATGCAAGCCTGGCTGAAACTTTTCAAGCCCTTCAAAATCTGGAAGTTGGGCTTACAGTGCATACAGATCCGATGCAAGTCATTCCACTACAAGTGTTTCCACCGGAGTTAGAAGTTGAACCATCCTTTAAACCACTCTCTGACCCACAAGCTGAGTTCGATCGTTCAGTAAGCAGATTCGAAGAATTAGAACTAAGGAGAGACAGATGATTTCAGAACCTTGCAGACATGGAAGACTTACAGCTCAGTTTGGAAAGAGAACATGCTCGTTTTGAGTTCATTTGTGATGAGATGATCAGACAATCTAGACAGATGCTTGAAGATATACAGAACAAAGATGTCAATGATCCATCAAACCAACCTATTGACTATAATCCAAGATGGATAAGTATCCCAGAAGGGGGAGCTGTGTTTACCAACGCAAGATTATCCTTCAGAAACAGTCAGGAGCAGCCAGAGAGCAACTTAATGGCGAAAAAAAGACAGATGGAACGAGCTCTAAGAAGACGTGAGGAGATGCAGTTTGAGTTACAAATGCAGATGGAGGAAGGCAACCTTAGCAATGTGGGGAACAACTTAAGGTTTATCTCAATGAGGAATACACAAGGTGACCAACAAGAAACCAGTGAGGAGAGACCACAGGAAGCTAATGAGATGAGAACAGCTAGCATTGCTTTAGGCTTAGGAGAAGAAGTAAACCCAAGGAGCCCCAGCTTCATATGCACAATCAATGAATAAGATATGGTCTCAGCTTTTCTGAAAGATACCCCATCCCCTGAACCAGCCCTCATGGAGAAAGTGGAAGGATGTGAAACATGGCAACAGGGAAGGAATGTAAAGAGGAAAAGACAAGAAAATAAGTCTGATTCAGAAGAGGAAGAGCAGAAGAAAGAGGAAGAAGTAAGGAGGATCAGAAGAAGAAGCTTATCTGTTGATAGAGGAGATCCAATGGAGTGCTCACCAAACCTACCTGTTGATGAGGGGTCGAGGTAGGCTGCCCCAAAACAGCCTCCCCAAGCCCAATGAGTATACTGTGCTGAATGTTATAGGCCTAGGCCAGCCTCTAACGAATTCCTATGGGAGAGATTTGGTCTTTAGAAACAAGGTACAATTATGCTTTCTTATGGAAACAAAAACCTCCATTGAGAAAGCTAGTAGACTGGTGAAAAACTGGGATTTTAATTATTGGGAGGGTACTTCAGCAGAGGGTCTTAGTGGGGGCACTCTATTGTTATGGAAAAAAGATGTATCTGTGGAAGTTCTTTATCTTAATAAAAATCTCCTTTCTGCCTATATAACCTGTGAAAGAAAGAGTTTTTGGCTCACCTACATTTATGGCAGCCCACAGTTCCACAATAGACAAAAAGTGTGGAATGAACTGGTCTCACTCAGAAATTCTCTTCCAGAAGATGCAGAATGGTTAGTAATTGGAGACTTTAACCAAGTGCTAAAAGCATCGGATAAAGTGTCAGAATCATCTATCTCCATTAATGGAGCGGAAGCCTTACAGAATTGTCTAAATGTTTGTGGCCTGTCAGAAGTGAAAGCTTTAGGAGCACACTTTACTTGGTTCACCAATAGAGAACCAGGATACAGGACGTGGGAGAGATTAGATCGAGGCTTTGTGAGTCCAGCTTGGTTCAGAAAATTTGAGGAAGCAGTGCTTACAAATCTGCCAGTGGCAGTCTCTAATCGTGGACCTATGATTCTACATTTACAAAGAAGGCCACCGTTCAAGACCAGACCCTACAAGTTCGAGCTCATGTGGACTACCCATCCACAATGCAAACAAATCATCTCGAACGCATGGGGAAACTATGTACAAGGCTCACCAGCCTTCAAGTTAGCTAGAAAACTGGGGATCACTAAAACCTGTCTGAAAGAATGGAACAAAAATATTTTCGGTAATCTCACTGAAAGGAAAAGAAGGTTAGAGGAAGAACTGGCAGAAGTGCAATCCAAAATAGACAGTGGGGAGTTTCGAACCAGAGAAAGTGTGATCCGGAATGAACTCGAAACAGTCCTGGAGCAAGAACAGATCCTCTGGATGCAGAAATCCAGAACCAATTGGATTGTTGGAGGAGACAGAAACACAAAATTTTTCCACACCCTAACAAGCAAAAAAAGAAGAAGAAGCAGAATCAGATGCATCAGAAGCAATAGTGGAATCCTAACGGAAGACCAAAAAGAGATCGAGAGCATTTTCTTGGAAAAGTTTAAAACTCTCTTCCAAGATCCAACAGAGGCAACTGTTTATGAAATTGAGGAGAGTATCCATGACATCAACATACCATCTCTTTCTACTGAACAAAAAGAATGGCTCAACAAACCTTTCACAGTGGAAGAAATCAAAGAGGAAGCATTCCAGCTACATCCGTTGAAAGCGCCAGGAATTGATGGTAAACCTGCCATTTTTTACCAAAAATACTGGGATATAGTGGGAGAATTGACTACAGAAGCATCCCTGGCATTCCTAAATTCGGGCAATTTGCTAAAAGAGCTAAATAAGACTCTTATTGTCCTCATTCCAAAGAAGAAGGAACCAGAGGAAGTGAATGATTTTAGGCCCATAAGTCTGTGCAATGTCGCAAATAAAATCATCTCAAGAACCCTGGTGAATAAACTGAAGAATATCATGAAGGAACTAATAACCCCTTACCAATCAGCATTTATACAAGGAAGAGCGATTGGGGACAATATAATCCTTGGAGGGGAAATTGTTGAGACGGTGATGAAAAAGAAGAAAGGCAGAGGTATCCTAGGGGCCTTGAAATTGGATATGAACAAAGCCTACGACAGGCTAAGCTGGAATTTTATCAAATGCTTAATGAGGAAGATGGGATTTGATCAACATTGGATCCAAATTATCCAACAATGCATAAGAACGGTGTCTTATCAGCTCATTCTCAATGGAGGGATCCTACCACCTTTCAAGCCAAGCAGAGGACTAAGGCAAGGTGATCCGATTTCACCCTATCTTTTTATCCTCTGCCAGAATGTTTTTTCTTTAATGATGATTAAAGCACAGGAAAAAGGGGAAATAGAAGGGATTAAAATCTGCAGGAGTGGGCAGCCTATAAACCATTTGATGTTCGCGGATGATAGTTATTTGTTCTTCAGAGCAAATGTTCGAACCTATAGAATTGTCAAGAAAATTATGGATAGATTTTGCCATATCTCAGGGCAAAAGATAAATTTCCATAAGTCAGAGTTGCTTTTAAGCCCAAACTGCAGCCAAAACCATAGAAAATGGTTTAGAGGAATCCTAAGAGTGAAAGGAGTAGAAAGAGCAGGCAAATACATAGGCATTGACTTGGGACTTCTTAGAAGAAGAAAAGAGTGCTTCCAACCTTTGGTTGATAAGATTCACACCAAATTGCAAGGATGGAAATCACAACTGCTATCCCCTGGAGGTAGACTCACCTTGCTCAAATCCACCTTAGCAAATCTGCCAATCTACCAAATGTCATGCCTCAAAGCACCAAAGAATGTCTGTGAGACCATTGATAAAGCGACAAGAAACTTCTGGTGGGGCCATAAGGATACAAAGAGAAAGTTGCACATGAAGAACTGGTAGTCCTTATGTATGCCAAAAGGAGCAGGAGGTTTAGGCATAAGAAAAGCAGAACACATCAACAAAGCTCTTCTGGCAAAACAGGCATGGAAGATAATGGAGGAACCACAGTCGTTACTAGCTACCCAATTAACAACAAAATATTGCAGAACTGCAAGTTTTACAAAAGTTGCCCCTAAACAAGGCGATTCTTGGATGTGGACCAGTATCTTGGAAGGCAGGGATCTTTGCCAAAAAGCAATTGACGTCCAGCTTTGGTCGAGAGACAAACTATGGGCAAAAGAGGGTAGAATGGAAATTAAAATAGGAACTAATCAGGGGAATCCAAATGAAAGTCAACAAGGAGTTCCTGTCAAGAGCCTATTATGCCCGAGGAACAAAACTTGGGATGAGTGGTTAGTTAACATTCTGCTGCAACAAGAAGAAGCCTTGGTGCTCATTAACAGAACAGTCTCGATTAGAGGAGGGGAAGATAGAATTGTTTGGAAGCATAACTTTGATGGGAAGTTCACAGTTAAAGCAGCTTATCGAGAAGTACTTAATGAGGAATATGGAAACACCCTTGATTTTGCACACAATAAAGAATGGGCGGCACTGTGGAGATTAAGGATCCCATATAACATTGTGGTGTTCTTATGGAAAATTTGTACTAATACCCTTCCCATTAAGGCAGAATTGATCAAAAGAAACATTGGCAGAGATAAACAGTGCAGTCTCTGTGAGGATGGAGAAGAGACCTTAGAGCATCTCTTTTGGCTTTACCCTCTGGCGAGAGCAGTTTGGTTTGGAACGAGCCTGGGTTTAAGAACAGATTGCTTCGACCATGTTGATATGAGGCAGTGGATATTTTAGTGGCTAGGAAAGAAAGAGATGGAGACACCTGGGAATCAATGGTTCTCGACTACTTTTGCTTGCACCCTGTGGATGCTATGGATTCAAAGAAATGAATGTGTGTTTCAGGGAGTTAAACCAAATCCCAAAGGTCTCATAAAGAGAGTTCAGCAGTATAGAGAGTCAATAAAGGAAGCATGGAAAGAAGATATGAATCTAACAGCAACAAGAAGACCGCTTCAGGTAGTTGCCTACAAGAGGTTTAACTTACCCTTTACAAGGAATCTTCCAGATGCAGGGCCTGGAGAATGGTTACTTGTCCTTGAAATCATTAAAAAACAGGGAACCAACCAGTATGGAGGAGCAACGTTTGCAAGAGAAATGAATGGAAATGTCACCCTTCTGGCCAAAACATTCAAAGCAGACAACATTGCAACAACCAGACTCTATCTTGCAAGAATGTGTCTGACAAGACTCAAGAGACATGGAATCGATAAAGTCTAGTGCAAAGACAAGGCAAAGAAGTGGAGATCAATTTTTGAAGGAAGAATCAGAGTCCACTGGTCTAAAAAACCATTATTGGAAGACATCCTAACTACAGTGGAGACCTTTCAAGTGTTTGGTATGTTTGCAGGAGCACATCCACTGTCAAAGGAAGCACTTAAGGCAGCTTCAACGGCAGCACATCACAAAACTGCCTATTATTACCCCTAACTTATTCTTAATCACAACTTGATCATGTACAAAAAAAAAAAAAAAAACCGTGCGCACATTATTTTCAAATCTAATGACTTGCTTTTAAAAATGTATTACGACATACACGCATTTTTTCATATTGTAACTATATTTTAAAACCTTGACTTTTTTTAATTATAAAATATTATTAATTAACAATCTCATTTTCGAGCACACATTATTTTCAAATCTAATGATTTGCTTTTAAAAAATGCATTTGGACATACAAACATTTTTTTTTTCACATTATAACTATATTTTAAAGCCTATTTTTTAAAACATAAAAGATTATTAATATTTAACGATCTCATTTTCACGCACACATTATTTTCAAATATACCTATGTTTCAAATATAATCATATTTCTGTGCTGCAAAAGAGATGCTCTGTTTTTAAAATTTATCATGTTTTTCGTGAGGCAAATACGAAGGCTGATCTGCTTGCTAAGGGAGGTGTCGATCGGGCTGTGCCTTTGTTGAGATCTTTCTTGTAATTTTGTTTACCTTTTTTTGGTGATTGGTCCTTCAGCTGCAGTCTCCTTTTGCTTGTGTGGAGATTGTCTTCCTGCGTGACTGTTTGTTCTGTCCTACTCTTTCTTTCCTTTCCCTATTCTATCAACAACATCCTGTGCTATTTCGCCTTTCAAAAAAAATTATTTTCAAATATAACTATAAAAGTTAAATTTGCATTTCAAAAATGTATTCCGACATGCGCGCCTTTTTTCACATTATTATTATAATTATATTTTACTCCCTCCGTCCCCAATTAGATGTCCACTCTTGGTCAACAAATACTAAATTTTGACCATTGTTTAAAAAAATATATAAAGCAAAATAATTTTTAAAAATAACACTTATAAACTTTGAATTACAAACTTTTCAGCACATATTTTTTTTTAAAATTAAATTTTACATATTTTTTTTATAAACAATGGTCAAAGTTTAGTGTTTGTTGACCAAGAGTGGACATCTAATTAGAGACTGAGGGAGTAACAACTTATCTTTATTTTTTAGAATTTAACGGCTAATATGACACATAATTTCAACAAAAATTTGATATCTCTATCTTCTAAAACACTTAAAAGTATCAAATGGCCTTTATTGAATAAACCAATTTCTAATGAAGATAATCTTAAAATGAATATAAGCAAATTCTTATTTAAATAATCATTTGCAATTGTATCACGGTAATTACTAGTTCAAAAACTTACAAGAAACCATATTTTAAAAAAAAAAAACAGAATTTTTGTCTTCAGGGCAACAACCATTTTTTACTACTAATAAAGTTAATGATCTTAAATTGCATAAACCATATTTATTATTATAATAATTACTTCCAAAGCTTTATACAAGTTCGAGATTATAACCCTAAAGTAGCTAGTAGACGAATAAAACTTTGAAGAAGGAGAGAGTTGCAGAGGATATGCTACTTAATGTTTTTTTTGAAACATAAAAGGATCACTACAAACAAATTGCCATTTAGTAACGGTAGGAAAACCGTTGGTAAAAGCCAAAAACCGTTGATATAGACCTAAAACACCTATACCAATGGCAGAAACCCCTATTCCGACGGTAAATTTGGCGTCAGTACAAGCGGCGTTGGTATAAACCCTGGCCAACGGTTTTGGGTACCGTCGGAATAGACCCTTTACGTATACTAACGGTTTTTTGGCGTTGCTAGTTTCTTCGCCGTAGGTATATCCCCCATCAAACCTGTTGGCTGTTTATGGCTATACCAATGCCCCCCGCTGTTGGTATACATTCTACAGCAACGGAACCCGTGGGTATATCTCAAATCATACTATTTTTTGGTTTATGGCTATACCAACGCCACCCGCTGTTGGTATACATTCTATAGCAACGTAAGCCGTAGGTATATCTCCAATCATACCATTTTTTGGTTTGTGGCTATACCAACGCCCCCCGCTGTTGGTATACATTCTATAGCAACAGAAGCCGTAGGTATATCTCCAATCATACCATTTTTTGGTTTATGGCTATACCAACGCCCCCCGCCGTTTGTAAACTGGGGGGTCAATATTTATTTTTAATAGAATTTCTTAAATATTGATTATTTTATAAATTAATCTAATTACATATAATAAAATAATAAAACATCATAATGAAAGTGGAAAACATTTACTGTCATTCACATTAAAAATATAATCCAAAACAATTTGCTCTAATCCACACGTTAAAAATGAAATTAAAAACAATTTGTTCTAATCCACTCATGTAACATACTTAAGTCTAAGACATTATCTGCAAGTTCATGGTGATGGTTCAATGTCATCTGCAAAGAAAAGTCAATATACATATGAAAATGAGGTAATAAAAGAAAGAACAAAGCAGTGGGAATATTAAACCTATTGAACTTAGGAGAATATTTAAGAACAGTGGGCATGAAGAAAAGAAGAAAAAATGGAAAAAACAAGAAGAAAATCATAAAATCATATTGTCACACTTTCAGTCAAAGGCAAAGGGCATTTCCTCCTAGAAAAAATGGAATGGACCATTTTACTATAATCCTAGTTTAAGTCTAATTAAGCCTGTACCAAAAAAAAGTCTAATTAAGCCAATTTCCAAGTATCTTGGTTTGGAACATTGGGAATTTGTCACAAAGTTTGTCATTTTATGTACGAAGGTATAATAAATACCATGAGATGTAGCAACTGGCAACATCTGGGATTCTTGTAAATATGTTAACAAGATGCAAAATCAGACTGACAGAACGAAACACCATATTTTGTTGGTTTTTTTTTGGTAAATATATTTTGTTGGTTTTACCTTGAAACTTCTACACATGGGTAATTGCAATATCAGATACAAGACCAAGAAGCAAACAAATAATGGGCAACTTAAGCCACTGCAAAAGCTAGACCCTTCAGTTCAGACCCAATCTGAGCTTAAGTGTCAATGTAACTCATATTTACATAAATATAGCCATTCCAACTTTGACACAATAGATCTGCACTCGAGCTCAATCATTCCTAGGCTAAATCTATAACATGCCTCGTATAATTGATCAAAACAGCAATATTCAAGTCAGAATTTGGAGCAAAATTATGTTGATTTTAACGGTGGAAGAAGAGTCTTTATTAGACAAAGCCATTAAAACTGTGAAAGATATGTTTCAAGAGTGGATCATTGAGCTAGCTCCTTGGGACTCCTGGTTTTTAAGAGATGTTCTTTACTTTGGGTCAGACTCGAAGAAGTTCCGTTAGAATTATGGCACCAGAATTTCTTTGCAGCCATTGGTAACAATTGGGGAAGGTTTGTGAAGATTGATGATGCTACAATGAACAGAGATTCTTTCTGTTTGCTAGAATGCAAATATTGGTCTCTAGCTTGTCCGATATTCCCAAGTTGTTGGTTGGAAAATCTTTGGGGATCAAATTTAGAATTTCTGTTATCATAGAGGCGGAGGAGATGACAGAGAAGGTGGCGTCGTTCATTTTTCCAACCAGTCAAAAAATTCAAATTCAGAGAGAAGATGACCCTTCTAGTGGCACCGACAGTTTGGTTGGAAATATGGAACTGACATTAAATTCTCAAGGAGTTAATGAGTTGTCTGCAGGGAAGTCGTTTGATTCGAGGAGGGTCTTGGAGAACAGCAGTGGTCTTGATGATGATAGGCTACAGGTGGTAGACGATATAATTGTTGAAGAGAGTTTGTGTGCTACTATGAACGTGGGTGATTCTCTTAATAAGGAGCTGGTAATTTTAAATTCAAATGGGTCAACTCCACTTGGTGATTTTGTTGGAGATTCTTTAGATGAGCATTATGTTTCGGATCCTGGCCATCATTTTAGTCCAAGCAACTTAAGCCCAGTTGAAAGCGGGCCTAATGTGGAGATGAGTGAATATGGACCTACTACAGCTCAAAATAAGGCCATGGAGGTTTTTGGTAACAATTTCAATGGGTCTAAATGCCGAGTTTGTGAGAGAAAAAGAAGAAAGAAAAGCAGAAGGGGGGTGACTAAATTGGTGCTAGGGGATAAAACAATTACCGACTTTGATTTAGGGATTTCTCTATCTGATGAAGACATAAGTATTCGTAATGAGATCTTGATTAGGGAGGCAGATGAGACTTTGGAGGTTGGTTTGGCGTTGGGGCTGAAGTTTTGTAAGGAAAGGGACCAAATTATATCCAGATTGGTGACTTTGGAGAGTGAAAAGTAGTTAGCTTTGAAGCTTTTTGCGGGTTGGGATGATTCTTTTTGTAGATCTTTTTTGGAGATTTAAAGGGTTTGGAAGAAAAGAGAAGAAAAGATTGTAGTGGGTCCAGCTTAGTGAATTGATTTCAGCGTGGGATAAGGATTTGTTTTTTTCTCTCTTGATTTGGCAATTATGGAACAAAGGTTTATAATATGTGTGGGTACAATGAAAAAATTGGATCACAGTTGAGAAATTTTATGCTACAAATGATGAATTGGACAAACAAAGTTTGTGTCCTTAATTCGGTATCGTTGGCAGATGAGAGAGCAGGTACCATTCCAAATTCTAAATGGAGGGATGGATGAATTGTAAAGGGTGGATTTGACAGACAGCTTGATGCGGTGGATAAAGGCGACTTGATAGAGTTTGATTGTCCCTTTTTTTTACCTTTACAAATTTCCTTTCTTTAATGTTAGTAACAGCTCTTTTAAGCAACACATGATGTCTTTAAGTGTTGAACTCAGGCTGGATGAGGTGTTACGAATTTGTGTCATGGGTTGAAAGCCAAATGAGGTGCTTTGGAGACCTTGAAAATGGACGGTTCATTGTGTGCAATTGAGGGAGTTTTTATCAATTGTCTGATACTGCCATTTCTTCGAGAATCATATCAGGAAATTGACAAACTGGCCTAAGGAGGAATCGACTGGTTTATGCGCTTCTCAATTCTTATTATTGACTTGGTAGATAATTGTATTTTGCTTGTTTGTGCTTTGTTTGGTTTTTGTGTTATGATAGAACTCTCTTTCTTTTGTAACTCTTTTGCTTCTTAGCAAATTCTAATAAAATTATCTTTTCCTTTAAAAAAAAAGCTACTCTTCTTTGAATTTTCCCATTTTTTGCTCTAACTCTAAATCAACTATAGCAAGACTTAAACTTTCAGAATTGGCAGATTTATTGAACTACCAATTTATTCAATAATAATCAAATGTTGCTACTTCACACAACCAGCAAATGCAAACCAAATAAATAAAGAAAACACACAAGTATAAGAGCACACACACCAAATAAAATTTGCAGCCAACAAAACAACTCAAATTCAAGATATAAATCCAATTGAGCAGCCATACCAAGTTCATGATTTCAGACTTTATAACCACCAAATAATCAATCTGAACAATCAAAATATGGCAGTACAGTATGGCAATTATAATTACCTTGGTGCTGAGAAGGCTGGTGAGTTGATTTTGAAGATCTATTGTTCCTGATTGGGGAGATTTCTGGAGCACTCGTAGCATCAGGTTCCTACAAAAAATATGATACTTGCATTTAAATAACAATGAATTTCGAAAATGATCATCAAATACAGTTAACCATTGTACCTCTCCATTAACCACACGTTGAACAACATTCATTATTTCTTCACTTTCATAAGGAAAGTGTCATTGGAAAGCACCTAGAAGAAGACTAACAACATTCTTGAGTCCATGAACCTTAGTCCTTAACCCTTCTACCTCTTGATTATGTTGCACTGATTGGGAACATGAAGGACCAGATTTGTTAGATAAACTAGATTTAGCTCCTGAACATCGAACCCGCCCTTTTTTCTCAGGTCCATTCGCTTTGGAATACACATCTTTGTCCCATGAAGCTAGAGAATCATCAGGGGTTTCAATTCTAATTTGTTTTATGCGGTCCTGGAATGATAAGTATAAGGTTGAAAAAAATACTTCAAACTTCCTACAATTAATTAAAATATCAATCACAAGCATAAACACCCTAAACTTTAATTAAAGAACAGTTTCAATACCACAACTTCAGCTGCCTTCTCATTGACAATGTTTCCATCTTTACGTGTTCGACTACGAATATAAACATCAGCACGCGATGGGTGATTTCCATTAGCTTCTTCAGTCTACGAAAGAATTTTGTTGAGTTTATACCAACAATAAAACATGCATTATAAATGGTTAATAAAATATTGGCTAAAGGAAATTATTATATACCATAGTTTGAATCAATCTTGGAAACGATTTCGTCCTTGCACAATGTGGCTGATCTGATTTTGATCGGTTTTCTCTATTTTTTGCACTTTGGTTCTGTTACAAAAAAATTTCATCAGATTTTGTTATAACAAATTAATTAGACTACAATGACCAGAAACTGATTTTTGCTTACATTTGCTATATCAGTAAGCCAATGTGCAGCAATGCCTAGAAACTGATTTTTTTCTACTCGGGAATCGTTAACATCCTGAACCATTCCAGCTGGTGTCTTGTCTTCATCAAAATACTTACTCTTTAGTTCATTCTTCCATGCCCTCCACTTACAACACATGTCTTCTAATGCCCATGCCTTAATATGTTTCATTTCTTCTTCATCAACGAATTCATCACTTCCTAACTATTGAAACATAAACTTTTCCTACAAATTGAAAAATAAATAAGTCAAAAATTAGTTCTGTGCATAGATTGTAACTAAACCAATAAACTATCATGTGAAATAAACCAATATGTTTGATACCTTAATTGTCTTCCACATTTGTTCTTTTTTGTCCACAGGCATTTGAGACCAACTTATATAACTAATGGGTGCGGAATCAGAATTTCTCACAACAGTACCCAAAAATCGAGTTAATTTGCAAGCTGCATCACCAACTGGTAAATGGTGCACATTAACCTTAATGACCACACTGTCCTCCTTATCTAACTCCCAAATTTCAACCATACGAGTGTGACCTCGAACTTTTCTAGGCCTAGTAAGATCTGCATATACAATTCTAAATTACAGCCACTATAATAGCTACTAAATTAAACACTTGTAATAACATAGCAGATTAAAAGAGCCCACAACACATGAGATGATGACACACAAGTTTAATCACCTATTAAGAAACAGAAGTATACCAAATAATTGCAAAATCATACCCTGTTTAGTTTCAGGTGCAGTATGTGTATCTGAAGTTATTGGTTCTTCCAACTGTTGATGAGACTCTTCTTGTCGAGACTCTTCTTGTGGAGGCATCACTTGCGAATTAGGTTGATCTACGGGTCTCGAGTTAGAAGCTTTATTTCTCTTGACGGTAGTGAATCTCTTACGCTTTGTCATTTCAACTCTAATACAAACAGAGATAAACTTAGTTAGTATGTCACATTTTGCAATGAGAACAAAAAAAATTAAAATTTTTATATCAAACAATATACAACTAGAGATATTAACCTTTAGAATTTCACAAAAACAGCTACTTTTGAACCTCCTTCTTTGCTGTCCAGAAGCTAAAAAACTATAAACAGTTTAGTTAAAAGAACTAAAAATACATGATTAGCTACTTTTGTGATGCATTTTTAAGTAATGAAGTTGAAAGGCAATTGAATACTCGCAAAAACATGACTGAAAAACTAATTCAAAGCATGAAAAAAGGCCGAGAAAGAGAGACAGAGCTCCCAGCAAAGCCTGGAGTAAAAAAGATAAACCTTTCGAAAGTTCCTTAGTTTCAAACCACATGACCAAAGTTTATACTAAGCAATGCTTGGTGATAGGAACAAAATACAAACATTCCACCATCTGAGTTGATTTGATGCACACTTTTACAATATTCACACTTTTACTATCTTCACCCACTCATAAAATGTTGATAAAGAAGATTAATCCTTTTTACAAAGAATAAGCATAAACATGCTGCAGAAAGAATCCAATTGCACGAGCACTTCGTAAAGACATTGTAAGATGAAAATCGGAAAATGAGTAACTAAAACAATAAAATCAAAATATAAACTCAAATGTCATTAGATGTTTTTCACTGTCTACAGAAGACTGCATCAGCCCGGGGAAACTCTAATATTTACAGAGATAAACATAGTTAGTATGTCACATTTTGCAATGAGAACAAAAAAAAAGTTAAAATTTTTATATCAAACTAGAGATACTAACCTTTAGAATTTCCGCAAAACAACTACTTTTGAACCTCATTCTTTACTGTCCAGAAGCTAAAAAGGTATAAACAGTTTAGTTAAAAGCACTAAAAATACATGATTAGCTACTTTTATGATGCATTTTTAAGTAATTAAGTGCAATAAAAATACATAAAGTTTTTAAGATTTCACTACAAAGACTTCATTGTAATTAATATAGTCCCAAAACAAAATACAATCAACAATGTTCTACAATCCAAATCAACTTAGAAAACATCCTCCCCAGTATGTTCATCAATTGGGTTATCTTGAACATGTTCACTTACCATCGTTGGTGTGACATCCATCCCACTTACACCTTCACCTCTAACCCAAATTGAAGTACCATTTAGCTCATCAACTTCAGTACCTTGCATTTCAACAGCCCTTTGACTGCTAAGAATCGAACCTTCACGATCACCCATATCAAAAGTATCACGTAGTTTTGCATGCTTCACAACTACCCAACCATTATCTCGTTCATCCTTAATGTAAAACACCTTTTTAGCTTGTGAAGCGAAGATAAATGGTTCATCAACTAGATTGCTTCCTGTTGATGCCAAAAATATACCGACGATCGGCATCACATAAATCGAGCTCCGAGCGAGGCCTGCAAGAGAGTAAACCCATCTAAAGAGGTCCCCATGTGGTGTTTGAGGGGGGACCTCCTCCGACGATCAAGTCAGTGAGGTCCACTTTCAGTGTTGTGAGTGTTTGTGTGGAGGGTGATAGAGCATAATAGAGCTAATAGAACTCTTAAGGTAGATGGTCATACCTTGGCTATTTATATAGCTTAGAGATTAGGGTTTTGCTAGTGGGCTTTAGGCTAGATCGGCCCGAATAAAGTATGATCACATTTTGACCACAACATTAGCCCCCCGGTCGTGAGAAAGATCATAAAGTGGTCGAACGAGCGACTTGCCTTTTTGTGTTATGGAGATGTTCGTCGTGTTAGTTTATACTCAATCGCAGAGTCCATGTAGTTTTTACTCAATCGCGGAGTTATTGAATAGTGAAATAGTGATGATCGGCCGACTGGAGGTTTCTTCATCGTTGATGATGTTCGTCGGTCTTACGGCCCATGGGGTCTTACGGCCGTTAATGATACAAAGCAAGCTCCCATGCATTAGACAAGCAAATATGTTATTAATAAATGTACTAATGGGAGAAAAGTATGCATCAGGCACATATCAAGTAAGCATGCTTAAATGGAAATACTAGCGTTCGTCGTTGCTGTGGCAAAGTCCAGGATGTTTGTCGTGTTACCTTATACTCCATTCGGAGTTCTTGTAGTGTTTACTCCGTTGTGGAGTTTGTTTCATATAGTTTATACTCGATCACGGAGTTCATTTAATCTTCGTTTAGTTTATACTCAATCGCGGAGTTCATTTTCCAATATCCAAGACGAACATCGTTCTAGTACCAAGGTCCGACGAACGTAGCTATGCAGACAGTTTAAGTTATGCATAACATAATGATAAACAAGGCATTTTAATGTTGCACAATAATTGATAAAGAATTAGCCAAATCTGACCTCAAAATCGGAAAGAGGACGTTCGGAAACCTTAGGAACCGGTCTAACTTTTCCGTAAACCGGCTTGGTTTGAGTCGAACCAGTCGGTCAAAGTTTCTGATTCGAACCGGTTTAGTCAACGGTCTGGCGGACCGGTCAAAGTCAATTCTGACATTAATGCCACGTGGCACGTTCTGGTTGGCTGTTTCATCTGACGTGGCGTACTGATGTGGCTGTCGATGTGGCAAAAAGTGCCAGGTGTGGTGAAGTGGCGAATCACGAGCCGTTTGATTTTCGGGTGGATCGCTGACGTGGACTGTCGAAACGTTCGGGTCCGGGGAACCCTGTCGAAAAGACGTTGGTAAATGGAGTCGCCACTGATTTTTTTTTTTAAGGTGTGATTAGCCACCTAAAAGGCCACTTAAGCTAAGTAAAGTCCATGGCTCGGCAATGGACCCACTAAACCTAAGGTCCGGTCTTTGTAACCTAAATCTAGGTTCGGGAGTCGATTACGCCCAGGGAAGGATCAGCACCCCTGAAGCGCCCGTCAAATGACGGTACCTCTTAATCTAACTAAATCTAATGGGTCGAAAAGAAAAGTTGGTTGCATTTAATCCTAATCTTGATTATTAAAAAAAAAAGGGTTATAAAAGAAAATAAAACCATTTTAAAAAACCAATGTCGAGAATTCGAAGAATGTAATCGAACACCGTCGATCAATTCTGTCTCGACTCTCTTTCACTATTTGTTCTCTTGTTGAGTCTTCCGCATCGGGAAGCAACTTTGAAAATGCTGTGATAAAATCTTTTTTCTATTTTTTGAGTTTGAAAAACTTGATCAATTTTATTAATTTCCAAAATCTTTTTCTTTGAGTTGCTTAAAAAACATTTCTCACTTTGAAAATGCTTACCTTGAAAACTCTTAAATTTCCCACTTCTTAATTTTGAAAATCAAATAAGAGAACATGACTTGAAAAAACCTTTTTATTTTGAAAATACCTTTTATTGCTTCTTTTGATTTTCTGGTTTTCACTTTTTTTTGGATTTTTTCTTTTTCTATCTCTAAATTAATGCATGTATGCAAATGATGAATGCAAAGTCCAATTATTAAAGTCAACTCACGTAACCCGGGTTTTTGAAAACAGTTCCCGGGATATATGCTCGGAGCCCCGACGCATCCCGAGAAGAGCCATCTCATCCTCGGAGACATTCAGTGGCCCCGAAAACTCGACCACACACTGAATGCCCCTTCTTCGGAAGGGTTACGGTCATTAACTGAATTAAAGTGGTATGATATGCAAACAGATATAATCAATGACAAGTAGATATGTTATGCATGCAATTATGTTCTACTTTACTAAATTATTACAAACCAAGGCCCAACTGGACCAATTAACAAATTAACTAAAAGAAATAAATCTTATGGGCCGGACTGGGTCTACTGAGGACCTTTTCTGCACACTAAGAAAATCATTAGCAAAGTTCAGGAATCAAACTGAGAGAATCAAAACGAATCAAGAAACAAATCCAAAATAGAAGACCAACGCAAAAGCAAATTGAACTTAAACGAATGAGAATAGGGGTCATGGGATATGTTTATACTTCAAATGAATCTGGTTTAGGAAATCAAATTTTAAACCCCAAATCTTAATGCCCAAATCAAAAGTCACTTAAAAGGATTCACCAATTTCTTTTAAGTTATTTTCAAATTTGGAAAATTGGTTTTTTAACTCCAAGCTTTTTTTTTTTCAAAGATTAAAAATGACCCAAAGTGTCTTAACATGTCATCCTCAAGTCATCTTTAATCTAGGAAAAATTATGGCTTTAAGTCAAAATCCCAATTTTCAAATCCAAACTAACTTAATTCGAAAATATGAAATCCGTTTAAATTACTTTCAACTTAAATCATCAAGATCTCAAAATCAATTTGCCATGAATAAACTCCATTTTCATTAAAAATTCAATCTTTAACCTAAATCCCAATTTCCATGCTTAAATTAGTAAAATTCAAGAAACAAAAAAAAGCACAAATTAAATACCAATAATGTAAATCAAGCACCAAATTGTAAAATTCTAGCATAATTCCTAAAACCAGGGATTAAATTTAATAAAGCAGGGATCAAATTGCATTTAAACAGGAAATTAACTTGAAATTAGGGACTAGGCCGCATAAATCAAAACTAAAATCATGAATCAGGGACAAAATTGAATCAATTAGCAAACGAAACACCAAATCAGGGACCAAGGAGAGCACGGACACAAATTATAGGTTTTATGTGAGTTAAATAACAACCTACAGGACTTAATTGCATGAAGTTGAAAAGTTTTAAAAGACCCCTAACCTAAACGATGCCGTTTTGGAGGCCATAGGCTTATAAGCCGAAAAGCTTCTTCTTCTTCAACATTTTCTTCTTCCTCTGCCAAACCTTAGCGCTGCATTCTCTAACCCTAGATCTGGTACGGCACCGCCACTGCTATCTTCGTTACCTTAACGCCATGGTGTTATCTCTCCTCACTAGCATCCCAATCCGCTCTTAAAAATCCCAGCCAGGAAACCTTAAGATTGAGCCCAAAAAATGCCCTAAAAATCGCTCCCACCGAAACTTAACAGCAAATCCGATCTCACCACTTCACCATTTGATAAGCCTCGAACCAAGATATGTTCGCCTTTTCCTTATTCCGGCTCTGGCATGGATCTTCAATTACAAAGATTAAGCTCCTACCCGAGACTTTGAGAACATTTTCATCCTCTATTTCCGGTTGGCCAAGTTTCAACGGGTAAGATTCTTTCTCTCTTTTTTTGTGTGAAATTTTCCCTGGGTATCGAGGTTTGGTGCGTTTTTTTTAGGAGAGGTGTTCAATTCGGTGTGTGTAGAGTCTGTGGTTGTGATGTTTTTAGAGTGTAAAGAGTGAGGGTGGGAAGATGGGAGATGAGAGATGAAGGTGAGTCCGTCGAGAAGGTAAAAAAAATTCAGAGGGAGGACCCGATTCTTGGAGTGATGGGGACTGTTATGTTTGGTGTGAAGAGCGAATCTTGCTGGAAGGAGAGGATCCGGGTGTGAATCGTGTGTGATGTGGGAGGTTCATGAATTTATTTAGTGTATAGAGTTGATGAGAGGTGTGTGAGAAAATGTGAGGTTCGAGAGAGTGGAGTTTTTTTCTGGTTTCAGTGAGAGCATTCTCTGTGGTTGTGTGTGAGGTAGTGAGCAGTGTGTGTTGATGGAGAGGATGTGTAATCAGTGAGCTGTGAAGGGAGAGAAAATGATGATCCGATTGTGTGGAGATGAGAGAGGGTGATGATGACCGAGAAAAAATGAGATTTGCCTGATGATTTTTCTCCCTGTCCAAATTCTTCCCCTTTCCTTTTTGTTAATCAATCCCTTCCCTGTTTTTAGCTAACCGATTTTTCTCCCTTTCAGGTGACATGGTAAGCTTCAAGGAATCTATCCAATTCTCCCCATTTGTCTCTTTCTGCATTCTGTTAAAGATGGGAATGAGCTGGCCAAATGAACAGGTAAGGGAATCTCTCTACTACTTGTGAATTTCCCTTTTATCTATCATGGCTGAATGTAATTTAGCTTGTGGTGGATTGGGTTTGTTGGTGCACTTTCATCTTTGATCAAAATAAATTTGACTCCTATCTAATAAAGGGTAAGTGATCCTTATTGTGCTTGTCTAAAGACCGATTTTGCTTGTGCATTTGGTTAAAATGATTCTTTGCTTCATATGTGCTTAAGTCTGCCACTTTGATCATTGACGATGTACCCAATTATCCCTGATATAATTTTGTTGTGATACCCTCTCTTTTTGCATAGCCTTTTTGTCCTTTGTTTGCTCGGCATTTTCCAACATTGTAGATGTGAAATTGACACAATTACTTGTCATATGTCTCTTTACTTCCATGTGTCTGCTTGCTCCATTATTTGCATTCCCCTACTAACTGTTTATTACTTTCTAATGTAGGCATCAACATATGTGGCCACCACATTCCACTTAACAAACTATGTCAAGTATATTGAATGAGAAAGAAGGTGGTGCATCCCGTGAGAAATCAAGGGAACCAATTTTGTACAAATGGAAAGCTGTATATATTTTTTTGTATACATGTTTTTGTGATTTTCTATAATTGGGAATGCACATACAAACTGCTATATTTTTATAGTGCTTAGCATATATGTGTGTGTGTGTATATATATATATCTGCAAACAATAATGCAAAAATGTTATCATTTAGTAAAACGAGAGGAATTGAACCACTCTCAACCAACAAAGGCCTAAAAGCAAGTCCAAGTACAAAATGCCACAAAGCTAAAATGCCCTAATGCAAGCCCAAAGCTGAATTTCTCTAAAAAGTCCTAGGTCCAAAACAATACAAGCCCTTAAGAGATGATATGCCCAAATAGTTCCATGCCAATTGGTTCGAAATGGAAGAGAAAGTAGCCTTAAAAGGACACTAAAATGTAAAAATGCAACCTAGTAAATTAAAGAGAAAAAATATATTTTTTTTCTAGGTTTTTCAAATGCAATCTAAATGATTAAGAATGAATTAGATAATCCAACTAAAAGTGAGCTTAAAATGACCAAGATGCCCTTGAAAGTGCAAAATGACCAAAATGCCCCCTGGACGTGTAAAATGACAAAAATACCCCTGAACATGCAAATGACCCAAAATGCCCCTAGATGACCTTGATGCCAATTAAGCAACAATTTGATTTAAATAAAGGATATAGGACAAAAATGGCTGTCAGGATCGCCCCACGTCAACAATCTGGATCTGGATCAGAAGTCGGCGCATGAAGGAAGGAGCGGGTGCACCTGCGGCGCGTGTAGCGCGTGGAGGCCCGTCCGACGTCACCTTAGGCTGAAATTTCAGCAACGGCGCCGTGATGCTGTCCCCGTCCTTCTGGTGCTGGTGGTGTCGCAAGGAGGTTCCCGGATTCGCGCAGATCTGGCTCAACAGCCGATGAAGAGGAGAGAAGAGGCGGCGGCGCGTGGAGCTCGTGAGGACGATTCCGATATCGAATCTGGATGAAATTTTGACGGTGGACTCGTCTCGACGAGGGGAATCTGATGGTGGTGGTGGTGGTTCACCGAGAAGATGGCCGGATTTCGGCGAGATCTGAAACAGACAGTCGTCGGAGCTAAAAGTTAACTGGAAAGAGCAAAGCTTTTTGCTCGTTTCCCACAGACGGCGCCAAATGTTGATCCCAAAAATATACCGACGATCGGCATCACATAGATCGAGCTCCGAGCGAGGCTTGCAAGAGAGTAAACCCATCTAAAGAGGTCCCCCTGTGGTGTTTGAGGGGGGACCTCCTCCGACGGTCAAGTCAGTGAGGTCCACTTTCAGTGTTGTGAGTGTTTGTGTGGAGGGTGATAGAGCATAATAGAGCTAAAAGAACTCTTAAGGTAGATGGTCATACCTTGGCTATTTATATAGCTTAGAGATTAGGGTTTTGCTAGTGGGCTTTAGGCTAGATCGGCCCGAATAAAGTATGATCACATTTTGACCACAACATTAGCCCCCCAGTCGTGAGAAAGATCATAAAGTGGTCGAACGAGCGACTTGCCTTTTTGTGTTATGGAGACGTTCGTCGTGTTAGTTTATACTCAATCGCAGAGTCCATGTAGTTTTTACTCAATCGCGGAGTTATTGAATAGTGAAATAGTGATGATCGGCCGACTGGAGGTTTCTTCATCGTTGATGATGTTCGTCGGTCTTACGGCCCATGGGGTCTTACGGCCGTTAATGATACAAAGCAAGCTCCATGCATTAGACAAGCAAATATGTTATTAATAAATGTACTAATGGGAGAAAAGTATGCATTAGGCACATATCAAGTAAGCATGCTTAAATGGAAATACTAGCGTTCGTCGTTGCTGTGGCAAAGTCCAGGACGTTTGTCATGTTACCTTATACTCCATTCGGAGTTCTTGTAGTGTTTACTCCGTTGTGGAGTTTGTTTCATATAGTTTATACTCGATCACGGAGTTCATTTAATCTTCGTTTAGTTTATACTCAATCGCGGAGTTCATTTTCCAATATCCAAGACGAACATCGTTCTAGTACCAAGGTCCGACGAACGTAGCTATGCAGACAGTTTAAGTTATGCATAACATAATGATAAACAATGCATTTTAATGTTGCACAATAATTGATAAAGAATTAGCCAAATCTGACCTCAAAATCGGAAAGAGGACGTTCGGAAACCTTAGGAACCGGTCTAACTTTTCCGTAAACCGGCTTGGTTTGAGTCGAACAAGTCGGTCAAAGTTTCTGATTCGAACCGGTTTAGTCAACGGTCTGGCGGACCGGTCAAAGTCAATTCTGACATTAATGCCACATGGCACGTTCTGGTTGGCCGTTTCATCTGACGTGGCGTACTGATGTGGCTGATGAAGTGGCAAAAAGTGCCAGGTGTGGTGAAGTGGCGAATCACGAGCCGTTTGATTTTCGGGTGGATCGCTGACGTGGACGGTCAGGATCGCGCCACGTCAACAATTTGGATCTGGATCAGAAGTCGGCGCATGAAGGGAGGAGCGGGTGCACCTGCGGGGCGTGTAGCGCGTGGAGGCCCGTCCGACGTCACCTTGGGCTGAAATTTCAGCAACGGCGCCGTGATGCTGTCCCCGTCCTTCTGGTGCTGGCGGTGTCGCAAGGAGGTTCCCGGATTCGCGCAAATCTGGCTCAACAGCCGATGAAGAGGAGAGAAGAGGCGGCGGCGCGTGGAGCGCGTGAGGACGATTCCGATATCGGATCTGGATGAAATTTTGACGGTGGACTCGTCTCGACGAGGGGAATCTGATGGTGGTGGTGGTGGTTCACCGAGAAGATGGCCCGATTTCGGCGAGATCTGAAACAGACAGTCGTCGGAGCTAAAAGTTAACCGGAAAGAGCAAAACTTTTTGCTCGTTTTCCACAGACGGCGCCAAATGTTGATGCCAAAAATATACTGACGATCGGCATCACATAGATCGAGCTCCGAGCGAGGCCTGCAAGAGAGTAAACCCATCTAAAGAGGTCCCCCTGTGGTGTTTGAGGGGGGACCTCCTCCACTGGTCAAGTCAGTGAGGTCCACTTTCAGTGTTGTGAGTGTTTGTGTGGAGGGTGATAGAGCATAATAGATCTTAATAGAACTCTTAAGGTAGATGGTCATACCTTGGCTATTTATATAGCTTAGAGATTAGGGTTTTGCTCGTGGGCTTTAGGGTAGATCGGCCTGAATAAAGTATGATCACATTTTGACCACAACACTTCCAGTATAAGTTAGATGCGAGAAATTAACCACAACACTTCCAGTATGAGTTAGATGCGAGAAATTAACAAAGAGTGAAGCCAAATTTGTCTTTCTTGCAGCCTCTATCCGGATCAATCCAATCGCTTCTAAAAAGAGCAATCTTACGAAAACCAGGATAAGTTAGTTCCACTATGTCTGTTAAACCTCCATAGTAGTTAACCTCCCATTCAATAGGCTGTACGTCCTTGGAGCTTGCATAACTTGTCATTTTGGTTGCAACAACAACCCCACTGTTTTGAGTCCGCAGCGAATTCTCTCGTGCTTTTGTGTGAAATCTAAACCCATTAGCCATAAAACCAGTATATCTCCTAGGATTTCTAAGTGGACCACGTGTAAGATTTTGAGTCTTCACTAATGTTTGGGTCTTTTCGCACATCTAATTTAGCAACCTACATAAAAACCGAGCTATAGTCAGAATAATTATCAAAGAAAGTGAAAACTAAGATTTTGAGGGGTGCAATATCTGCATTTTTATATAGTTTGCAAGAAAACAATTTTTATTTAGAATATTAAGATTGGATTTAATAGTTTTACTAAAAATAATGGCAAAGGCCAAGGGTGTTCTTAAATTTGTACGTTACATGTTAAAAAGTGATCCTCAAATGGTAATAAAACTAGGAAGAGGAAAGAGAGGTACAAATTCACATGGAATGGGGTCTATTTTCTTTGAACAAAGCCTAAAAATAAAAGCTTAAAAACCAAAAGTTATGGAGTATTATAAAAGGTGTCTCACTTTTCAGGTAACATGAAACACATAATCATGGAGGATGGAAAATGGGATGTCTTTGTTTGCCGGAAAGCTCCTTTCCATTTTCTTCAAATGAAATTCAAAGATTGGGTCTTCAGGTTTTCAATGCTCTGCTTTTTTTTTTTTTTGGTTCAAAAGCAAAGGCAATGCTCTGTTCTTCACTAATTTAAAACCCAACTTGATTAATGGCCTAAAGATGTTTTGGGTATTGGGTTACACAGTTTCTCTTTGGGTTTGGGCTCATTCAAAAGGGCTAAAATCTCAATTTGGTACCAAACCTTTTAGGAAAATGCCAACTTAGTACCAAACCTCTAATTTTGGATTATTAGGTAGCAAATGTTTGAAAAAGCGTCCAATTAAGTACTTTTTAGCAAATCTGTTAGAGCGTGATAGACACACGCGACTGAGCGCGTGTCAAGTTAATTTTCTAACAAAAAATAGCCACGTGGCATTAAAATAGCCACGTGGAATTTAATTAATTTAAAATAAAAAATTGTTATTTTTAAGTTAAATAAAAATTATTAACTCATTAAAAATACAAAAAAGCAGAAAAAAAGTCTCCTTTCTTCTTCTTCTTCGTTCTAAACCTAATGTCCTAAACCTAGAAACTCCCATTTTCTTTTCATCATTTTTCTTGTTTCCGATCAAGGCATCTTTTCAATCTTTCTAAACTAGAAATTTCGTAGCAAAAGGGCTCGACTCCTACCGAATTCCCTTCCCCGTCGAAGCCCAACTCCCTTTCTTTTCTTTACCCAGCAGCCACTGCAACCCACATCGAAGTCTTCTTCTCCGACGACGGCCAGCCACCTAACCAGCAGCCATCGATTCTCCCTCTTGTCTTCCCTTTTTTCTTTTTTCTGCTTTTCATGACTAAATCCCCAAAAAAACCATAGAAACCTAGCCTAATAAATTCTGAAACCGCCGCCCTTCCTCCTCCAATTCCCAAATCTGATTTTTCAGATTTGATTTTTCAAGCTCCAAATCTGATTTTTCAATCGTGAGCCATGGAGCTACTTCAAAATTTACAGGTAGCGTTTATGGAATGTGGTGTTTTTATGTTTTATGGAGGTGCTTGGTCTGATTGTTGAGCCATGTTGCTGGTTTGAATTCTAGGACTAATACTTGTTACTTTGTTGTCTGATGCTTTTGATCGGAAGAGAACTTGACTCTGTTTTGAAGACTGATGTTGGGTGGCCTTGTTTTTTGTTTTTGCTGGTTCAGACGTGTTCTGTGTTATTTCAAGCAACACTCTTGTAATTCTTGCAGCTTTAATAAAATTTTCTAGCTTCTCAAAAAAAAAAATCGTGAAAATTTTTATTTGTTGATGAATGATTTCAATGTTGTTCTTTGATTCTTTCAATTATCCATATTAACTTATTGAGTTGATAATTGCAGGAGTACCAGCTACCTTTGAATTACTATTGAGTTCACTTGTGAATCAATTTTATATCATGGCTATTTGGTAAACAGAATTTCGAAAGATTTTTTGGGAGGTACTTTAACGTTTTCCGGTGATGACAGTGGCGGTGGGTTTGGGTTCCGACGGAAGATCAACGGTTGCCGATAACAACGTTGGTGGTGGTTGGGTGGTGGCTGATTGGGTTTCCAAGCTAGTGTTCTTAGTGAGTTCTTGGTAAAAAGGGCTTTTTGATCCGTTTTGGATAAGAAAAATTAAAAATCTTATGTTTTAGCTAAGGGAAAAAAGAAATAAGACTAAAATTATTATAGTGGGAAGAAAATTAAAAAAATGGTTAAAAAGGCTGATTTCAGTCTAAAATCCACGTGAGATAATGGGATAATGGAAAAGTAGAGTTAACGGGGACTTAACGGCGCGTGTCTTTCAATCTCTGCTGTCATAGTCAAAAAGTACTTAATTGGACGCTTTTTCAAACGTTTGGTACCTAATAATCCGAAATTAGAGGTTTGGTACTAAGTTGGCATTTTCCTAAAAGGTTTGGTACCAAATTGAGATTTTAGCCCATTCAAAAGGCCCTTTTAACTCACAGTTCTAACACTCTTGTCTCTCTCATTTAGTCTTCAGGAATCAATCTGTTGAAATTATCCTTCTCCAAACTTCCCACTCGAAAGATATGCAATCACCGTGTCTCCATTTCTGCAAGAATTATTGCCCAGGGTTTCAATTTCACCAACCCAATACTCGAAACTTTCATTCTTCCTTGTCTATCACTTCCAAATTCCCTAAACCGAAGAGTGCTATCATAAGACTCGTAACCCAATGCCAGAACAGGCCTAACAGTGAAGGGAAATAAAGAGAATATTTGGAGCATTGATAATGAGAAGGCGAAAGAATCTTCAGAGAGAGAGAAAGAGAGTGATTAGAAGTAGGAAGAACAAGATGGGAAAACATCTGAAATCCATAGGAAGATAAATTGGGTGACTCTGAATCCTCATGGTGAATTTCCAGAACATATAGGTGTCAACACTGGAAAGAAAGAAGCAACCTTATCATGGAGAGAAGATGTTTTGCCTAAATTTGAGTCCTTTGTCTTGGCAACTAGTGATGTGATGGAAGAAGATGTTATGGGCAATGAACCTGGTCTTGTTTTCTTTGAGGTTTCATGGACTATCCTTTCTTCGATCCTTAATTATCATGATTGCAATCATCTTGATTGTTTGTAGTAAACCAGGAATGAAATGACAATCCTTTTCGAATGTATCATGTATTAATACTTTTCCAAGGTAACAGTTAGTGAATAAAACCGTTCTTAGTCCATAAACTGGACTTACATTAGATTTTCATAGGGAAAATATCTTATAGAATCTGATTGTAAAGGGAAAAAGATTATGAAACCTTTTAATCCAACTTGCACAAATATTGTATCAAACCTTTAAGCCTGTCTCAGATTCGCTCCCAAGAGTCACAAGATACTAAAGACTATTAACCTATATCCAATTTAACTAACTTCCAGCAGATTCCAGCATCAAAGATTCAAAGTTTTCATGTGTTCAGATATCATACTAGGATATCATCATCTTATGTGCAGACTTTGTCTTCAACCCTAAGGATAGATGAAGAAAACAAATAGAAAGATTGTACACTGAAAATAGATTCAGTGCCACACCCATATTTTGACATTTGGTCTTCTTCCTCTATGAGAATGGTGCGGAAAAAACTAAATTAAATAAAGAACTAGATCAACCAAATTGTAGCACAGGTGATGCCTTTTAATTATACAATCAATAAGGATATTCTACTTGTCCAATAACAACCAAACAAGTAAACAATTCACACAGAAAATGACAACAAAGAATGAAACTAATGTCCAACTATACTCAGTATGTGATCCTCAAAAGCTATTACTACAAGGATTCAAATGATAAAGATGAGTATTGAGGAAGTTGTCTACTTATAATTGGCCTGCAATGCATTGGGAATACCTTTCAAAATCACCACACAAGGACTGTATGCGAACAGGGAGTACTGTCGAAGATAAATCTCTTTGCCGGACTCTGGAGTATAAACCACTTCCAACATGCTGCAGTCAACATGATACCTCAATATTGCATTGGAAAACCCAAAGTAGATAGCCTCTGAGTTTGTATCTAATGCCCATAGCCTGGCAAATGTAGCCCGAGGACATTTGATCAATGGACAACCAAACTTATAATTATTATATAAATCGTCAACGGAGATACTATGCTTCAGCACCCAACTACCTACTTTGCCACGATCCTCAAGAAACCAAACAAACAACGTCCGGCCTACAAGATTTGAGTAATGCAAACGATCACAAGACACTCCAACAAACCCATAATTATGTATTACATCTCTTCTTCTTGGAACCTCCATAGCGCGCGCACTGAAGTTATTGAGGTCAAACTGAAGAAGGTACTTTGAACGAGTTAACCGATACAACACCCCATTCAAGTAAACTACATGCCTGTTCCATGGTAATTCATAAACTGGAGCATCCAACGGCATTGTATGGCTGACCCACTCACCCGTGCCAGATGAAAATACGTCAATGTTTACTGTTTTATTTGAAGAATAAGTAGTCCAATAATTGAAGCTAACAACTTTGTAATGAGATGATTCACAAGGGTTGAAAGCCAAGGCAGCAAAGCAATGCAACTTTTTACCAGCATCAATAGCAAGCTTCTCACGTTCAATATTTCTTGGGATTTCAATGCACTGTTTGGTTAGAGGGTTACAGACATAGTACTGTGGGACTGAACCCGTGACGAACAGGAGCAACCCATTGCAGCTATGAAGCAAATCTTCAAAGGTGAACTTAAAGGGTAAGAGTGCAGATAATGATTCAACTACTCTTTCATCAGCTGTGGGGCACCCACCACCACATGAGGCATATTCAAGGTAGAATCCATGTTGAAGCTCAGCATTCTTCTCTCCTTGATAGAAAAAGCCACCAAGAAGATTATATGTTGAGAATTTGGGAGCACAAACATCAGTTACCAGGCGGTTCCACAATTTGCAGACACATTTGGATCTAATCAGGTTCTTAGCAGGTAAGCGACAAAGGATTTCAGCCACCAAATCATCACATAATTTAGACCAAGGGCAACAGTCATTCCCGCGAGGAATGAATGAATCTAAGCCTATTTTTCCTACTATACACATCGTCTCGTCTGGTTCTCAACAAGAAAGAAAAAAGCTTTCCGGATGATTTTAGGATATTATAAACGATGAATAAGCAGAGGCTTTTTAGCCAAAATTTTAAAATTTCCAATCGATAATGAGTACAGAGAATATAATTAAAATATTTATTGCCCTGAGATAATCCAGAAAAAAAAAGGTTTGATTTAAATAAATAAATCAACCAAACAAAAGACCCAAATTGATATCACGAAAACCTATAAAAGCAAGAGTTTTTGTGCTAAAGATCAAAAGTTTAGATGGTAATCGATAAACATAAGAAGTAAAAGAAGAGAGAAAAAGAGTTTGATTTAAATAAATAAATCAACCAAACAAAAGACCCAGATTGATATCAAAACCTATAAAAGCAAAAGTTTTTGTGCTAAAGATCAAAACTTTAAATGGTAATTCATAAGTAAAAGAAGAGAGAAACGAGTTTGATTTTAAAAAATAAACAAATCAACTAAACAAAAGACCCGGATTTATATCAGGAAAATATATAAAACCAAGAGTTTTTGTGCTAAAGATGGTAATTCATAAACATACGAAGTAAAAGAACAGAGAAAAGATGATAAATTAAATATTTTTGCGTTCAATATCAAAGCTTAAGACGATAATCAGCAGATAGAAGTTCAGAGGAATTGGATTTAGCTGGCTTTAAAAAAAAAAAACGATGATAACCGATACATAAATAAATTAATTTAAAATAAATAAAAAACAAACAGAAATACCAACCTCGACCGGCAGGAAACCCAAAAACTGTAAGTAGATTATCAAAGGACGGCTTAAAGTCGGAGGCAAAAACGGGAGAGAGATGTGTCTGACTGTCACTCTGTTTGTGAGATACTAGATTACGAATAGAACATGGAGGATTCGTTAAACACTTAAAAAGAAGTTTGGAGCACCGACGTGGAGGAGTTATGATATCATATATATGGGGCTTTAAAGTTTTATGGACCTTGTCCAATCCAATTGGCACAGGATATAATATAAGGAGTAATGACTACAAAATGGGCTGTATTTGGAGTTTGATAAACCCATTTCTCTGGCCTAAATGGCCTCAAACAGCTTATCAAGCAGAATCTAAAAGGAATTCCATACGAATGGTGAGAGAGTTGAGGTAAACCGAATCATGTTAATCAAAAGAATCAAAATTGTAAGAAAATCAAAACCAGTTCCAATTACAGTTTTCTTAACCATTTCTTTTATTATAAAATAAAATGATACTAATTTAAGGAAAAAATGTTTAAGGTTTTGGTTCATAATCGATTTGGATCTTAAAATCAAAACCAAGAGTGTAAATGGAACAATGATACTCGAACTTTGGAACAATGATACTCGAACTTTAGAGTTTACATAGATTAAAAACGCATCAAGATATGTGATAACCTCGCAATGGTAAGTGCACATTATGAAATTTTGATAACCTTCCATAAAATAAAATTTTGATAATCACATTATGAAATTTTGATAACCATACAAATGAAATTTTAATACCTCACTATCAAATTTTGAAAACCTCCATTTGGTCAGACATTAGATTACAAGAAGAACATCGAAAATTGGCTAAAATTTCAATGTTCTGTTCTTCTTCAAACCCAAATTGATTAATGGCCTAAACATGTTTTGGGTCAAGGGAGACTGGGAGAGCTTAAATTGGGCCATAGCGGAGCTAAACAGTTTCTATTTGGGTATTGGGCTAATTCCAAAGGCCCTTTAACTAACAGTTCTAACACAAACACTCCCGTCTTCAGGAATCAGTCTGTTGAAATTATCCTTCTCCATTCTCCAAACTTCCACTCCGTAGATATGCAATCACCATGTCTCCATTTCTCCAAAAGTTATTGCCCAGGGTTTCAATTTAACCAACCCAATGCTCGAAACTTTCCTTCTTCCTTGTCTATCACTTCCAAATTCCCTAAACCGAAGAGTGCTACCAGAAGACTCGTAACCCAATGCCAGAATAGGCCTAACAATGGCCACAACAAGACAAACCCGAAAGGGAGGGTGACAGTGAAGGGAAATAAAGAGAATATTTGGAGCATTGATAATGAGAAGGCGAAAGAATCTTAAGAGAGAGAGAAAGAGAGAGGCAAGCGGAGGAGGAGGAAAGGGAAGAGAGTGGTTAGATGTAGAAGAACAAGATGGGAAGAGTTTTGGTCTCTGGTGCTATGTTGATGGAAATTGAAACTGTTCTCCAAACACAGGTACTTCTCTATTAAATTTTTGCTTCTGTGTTATTTATTAGTACAAATTTTGTGTTGAAGTAGAATCAATGATGAGAATTCTTGATAATAAGTTAGAATTAGCATTGAAGAGTGTATTAAGTATTAACTTCTTGGAATTCAATTATGATTTCTGCTGGAAATATCTAGAGTTACAGGATTTGCTATACTTTGCTAAACTAGGCTTGTTTAATTAGCTCAATATAGATGGCTTTATTTTATTTAATTGTTTGTTTCTTAGGAACCTGTAATAAAACCATTTTGGAGTACATTTGCAAGTAGTGTGAGTGGGATATGGAAGGGGGTTGGAGCTGTATTTTCGCCCATCACTGCTGAAATGGAGCCAATTGAAATTGGAAGCAGGGACGAAAACCTTTACGACTGCTACACACTTACTCACATTCAGCAAGTTCCATCTCCTGATGGGAAAACATCTGAAATCCATAGGAAGATAAATTGGGTGACTCTGAATCCTCATGGCGAATTTCCAGAACATATAGGTGTCAACACTGGAAAGAAAGAAGCAACCTTATCATTGAAAGAAGATGTTTTGCCTAAATTTGAGTCCTTTGACTTGGCAACTAGTGATGTGATGGAAGAAGATGTTATGGGCAATGAACCTGGTCTTGTTTACTTTGAGGTTTGATGGACTACCCTTTCTTCAATGCTTAATTATTATTATTGCAATCATCTTGATTGTTTATAGTAAACCAGGAATGAAATGACAATCCTTTTCGAATGTATCATGTTCTAATACTTTTTCCAAGGTAACAGTTAGTCAATAAACTGTTCTTAGTCCATAAGCGTATAAATTGGACTTACAGCAGATTTTCATAGGGGATTAGACTAACATCTACTTTTTCAATTGATTACTAAGATCTGTTACTTGAGGGTCCAACTTGTTAATTCGCAGGATGGATCTTATTCCAGGGGACCCCTTGATATTCCTGTTGGGGATGTTGATGATTCCAATTATTACCTTTCTCCAACTTTCAAGTTTGAACAAGCAAGTTTTGCATGCAATGTTTGTTCTTAGACTAAGGATTTGCAACAATCCCAAATCATGGTAAATTTCACTTCCACAACAGTTTCCCTGGCAATAAATGGCATGCAGCACTAGGGTTCCAAGGGTGTCATAAACTGTTTCTGTCACTAATATGTATTTTTGGTAAACTGATCAACAGACTTCTTATATTTGTTTGATTATAATTGATATCATGTATGCATTCATATATTCACTAGACAGTGGCATAGTAATATGCCAAATTTAGGATGGAAGAATTAGTTATTTATCAAATATGAATACAAGATTATCCATTATCTGCGTTGAGCCGCTTATGGCTGAACTCATGCACAAAAAGTAAGTGTTTTCACCAAAATCGATAGAAAAACTAACTAATGAGTACAAATGCACTCCGATGACATCTTATGCTGTGATGTCACTTTAAATCAGAAATGATGATTGAAGGCTGCTGTAGACTCTTCTCAAGGGTCTATATTTCACATTTATCAAGGTGATAGTGTCAAACTTTGATGGTATAATAATCGTTCTTTACAAGATATTTTGGATAGTTGTGTTGAAAAATGGCAGAATTCTGTTCTGATTGAAGTTGGGCTGATGGGCAATGTATATTTTTTCAGTTTTTCAAATAATGAAAAAAAAAAAGTTATTTTCTTTTGATTAACAGTGTTTGGTTAAAGGTTGCCACAAAAGACTCCGCATAGTTCATACAATAGAGTTTGGTAATGGGGGTTCAGAAGTACAGATAATGAGAGTTGCTGTTTATGAAGAACAGTGGGCGAGTCCTGCACATATTCGTGATGAAAGGTATCTGTTCAATTCGTTGATCTGTATCTTGTCTGCAATTCTTCCATTGCTTGTTATGAGTTTTATGATCAGAATTTTAATGGTATGTCATCCATTAGCTGGATTATTCGTAGTATGACTAGTGAGATTATCAGCATTAAATTACCTTCCTGTGATGGCCATGGTGAAACTGATTTAAAATGTTATGCTATGTGACCAGTGATCTAGATTTTGATTTGAAGCCGTTTTCTCAACGGAAAAGAAACAAGCCATCAGAGCTTACAGGACCATGGAAGGTGTTTGAAATTAGCGCCATTACAATATATGGTGATGAGACGGTAGACGCAGAAAGCAACCGTGCCCCTTATGTGTATCTTTGCACAGAATCCTTAAAGAAGAGGAGCTTGCCTGAGAGTTACTCTCAGTCTACTTTGGAGAGGAAGAGATGCTAGACATGCAGGATGTTACAGTTCTTTGGTTGCCGGGCGGTGTGACCGGTTACATTGATGTTAATAAAGATGGGATTCTTACTATTGGAGTAGGATGGTACTCGGGGGAGGGAATCAACCTTGTTATGGAACGGGATTATGACATTGATGGGAAGCCTAAGGAAGTCAGAATGAAAACTGAAGTAAAGAGGAGGTGGCCTGATCCACTCCCAGTGTAAATATTTATCTTAGTTTTTCCAAGGAAATGCTTTGTATGGCAAACTTGATTTATACCAAAAGTTGTAACTGCGAATGAATTAAAATGCTTTGTATGGCAAATTTGATTTATACCGAAGACTGGACATGTAAACTAACATTCTCTAACATCATTGTAAGGTAACGTTAGGGCCGTATTTGACCAACTTAAAAGCATGATTCCTTATTTGAGTATTTTTCACATATATTAGGGTCCTATTTGACTAAATTAAAAGAATGCGCCCTTATTTGATCATTTTCGAATGCGTCAAGGCCCTATTGAGCAATTAACTCCCGTAAAATCTTAAATACATGAGTAAAAGTACACAATTGGTCCCTAAAGTAGAGCAAAATGTGCATTTTGGTCCCTGAAGTGAAAATTTGTTCAATTGAGTCCCTAAAGTGAAGGGGTAGAAACAAATAGGTCCTTTCGTTACAATCCGTTTGAAAATCTGTCAAATTAGCTTATGTGGCATTGACGATGTCAAGTTTTCCGTAAACTACGCTGACGTATTCAAATTACCGGAATTAAAAAATAAAAAAATTGGGAAAAAAAGGAAAGAAAGAAAGAAAGAAAAATCATTAAATAAAAAAAGGATATTACTAAATACCGCCCCCTTTTACTAATCACCGCCTCCTCTTGAACTATTTTGCCCTTTACTTTATTTTCCTTCACACTTCAAAAATTTTCAATTCTCTCAACCTTCAAACTTTTAAAGCTCAATCATTCAAGTAAAACAACATCAAAACTCATGCACAAAGATTTTTTCGAATTGAAAGTATGTTTTTAAAAAAGAAAAAATTGTCTATTTATCATTAATCAAAGATTAAAATCCTCTTGCTAATATTGACATATCCATACCCATTTAAGCTAAATAAATTGTCAAATACTTATTCAAGGATAAAAGGAAATTAAAGGAAAATCTATAAGGAATTAAAAAAAACGCAGGAAAATGGCGGGTCACGACCTGGCCATGGACCCAGGTCGCGACGCGGGTCGCGATCCGCACGTGACCCACCATGGTGTGGGTCGCGACCTGACCATGGACCCGGGTCGCGACGCGGGCCGCACGCAACCCGACATTTCCTGCGTTTTTTTTAATCCTTTTAGATTTTCCTTTAATTTCCTTTTATCCTTTAATAAGTATTGGCCAATTCATTTAGTTTAAATGGGTATGGATATGTCAATATTAGCAAGAGGATTTTAATCTTTGATTAATGATAAATAGACAATTTTTTTCTTTTTTTTTTTAAAAACATACTTTCAATCCAAAAAAATCTTTCTACATGAGTTTTGATGTTGTTTTACTTGAATGATTTTGAATGATTGAGCTTTGAAAGTTTGAATGTTAAGAGAATTTGAGATAATTGAAAAGTTTGAAGTTTGATGGAAAATAAAGTAAAGGGCAAAATAGTCCAAGGGGGCAGTGGCTAGTAAAAAGGGGGCGGTGTTTAGCAATCCAGTAAAAAAAATTAAAGCACTCATTTTCTCGACC
>AWUE01014504.1:0-14680 GCA_001974825.2 Corchorus olitorius
ATCATAGTATTCTATAGTTTTCATTTAGTGCTAACCATTCTTAGTTTTGGCATATTTTTGTTCACTAATCATTCTCTCCCGTATTTTCATCAGGACTTTGCATGGGATGCTAGAAGACACTTGTACTACGGGTGGGATTCAACCTAGCAAGACATGGACATTGTTTAAGCAGATTATTGAAGGGTTAGAGCATGTCCACAAGAAATCAGTCATCCACAATGACTTGTCTAGTCAAAATATATTTCTGGACAGCAATGACAACATCAAAATCGGCGATTTTGGACTCTGTAAGTTTCATATACTTGACACATATAGAAATGGCTTTTGTTGTTAATTGATTTGATTTGCAATGTCTTTTATAGTTGACAGTTTTACAAGTTATAAATAAACAAGAGTTTATATTTACAAACTACTTTTTATCTTATAAATAAACAAGAGTTTATATTTACAAACTACTTTTTATCTTATTTTAGCCCAAGTAGTCGATGATTCAAGTTTGAGTATCATATCTGCATCGAAGGGGAACACGTTGTATGCTGCGCCTGAAAAGTTGGGGGCCAAGGGGGCAATGAGACGCATCGATTCCAGGGTGGACATCTATAGCGCTGGGGTGCTGCTTTTCGAACTCGTGTATCCAATGAAAACCTATCAAGAGAGAAGTAAGAAGCTTGGTCTTCTGAGGAAAGGAACATTCCCGAAAGATTTCAAGTATGCAACAAAGTTTTTGGAAAAGGTTTTATCAAGCAACTCGAGCGACAGACCCTCTGCCACTAATATACTAAAATTACTTAATGGTAAGCTTACTCTAAGCCTTTTAAGTTATTTTATCCAACTAAAGCTTAAGTTATCTTTTCTTATTAAATCATACAAGATACTTTTCAATATAAGCTATTCTTTTTACCAAAAATAATATAAGCTTTTCTGTGTATGCAGATGCAGAGGCCACTGCCACAGGTGCAAATCCTGAATATATTCTGTCCAAGCTGTTAGAAACGGTAAATGTTTAATTTTCACTTTGAAAACATTTCTACACATCTAACCTGGCAATCCATTTATTTGATGTTTTCTTTCCTAATTCTACAGGATGATTGGTCACATGAAGTTAAAGTTGATGATGATTGGTCACTTGAAGTTAAACTTGATGATGTTGAAGACTCCGAAAGGTGATGATACTGAGATGTGACAAATGATGACAGGGAACTGGTACAAGATGGGTAGCTACCACTGGATAAAGAAATAGTTTGACATGCCATTCTGTTATCTCCTGCCAACAAACTTGAGCTCTCAAGGCCATGAATGGTTTTCTAGTTTCTTCTTTTCGTAGCAGACAGTCATGTAAATCCATAAAAGATAACCCATTTCTCGACATTTTTTTAAAAGATAGAAAAGTAAAATATTGTTACATGGGATTTACGGTAAGACATGATTTTTCTCAAAAGAAGAAGAAAGATCTATTATTATTACTAACTTAATAAAGCTTAACCATATTTAAGCTCCAAACTTGCCCACGAACACAAATTACTTGCCTTTTACTCTCTGATATAGATTAAAATCAAATTAACTGATTGAACCTACAATTAACAAGCTGTTCTAGAACAAAAAGAAGGCTGATAAAAAATTACCAACTCCATCATGTGGTAAGACACTAAAAGAAGGAAAAAAGATTATGAAACCTTTTAATCCAACTTGCACAAATATTGTATCAAACCTTAAAGCCTGTATCAGATTCGCTCCCAAGAGTGTCACAAGATACTATTAACCTATATATCCAATTTAACTAGCTTCCGGCAGATTCCAGCATCGAAGTATTCATGTGTTCAGATATCATACTAGGATATCATCATATCTTATGTGCAGACTTTGTAAAGTCTAGGATACTTCTTCTTGTAAAGTCTAGGATATTCTTTAAGAATGGCGCGGAAACTAAATTAAATAAAAGCTAGATCAATCAAATTGTAGCACAGGTGATACCTTTTAATTATACAATAAATAAGGATTTTCTACTTGTCCAATAACAACCAAACAAGTAAACAATTCACAGAGAAAATGACAACAAAGAATGAAATTAATGTCCAACTAATACTTAGCATGTGATCCTCAAAAGCTACTGCTACAAGGATTCAAATGATAAAGATGCGGATTGAGGAAGTCGACTACTTATAATTCGCCTGCGCGCAATGCATTGGGAATACCTTTCAAAATCACCACACAAGGACTGTATGTGAACAGGGAGTACTGTCGAGGATAAATCTCTTTGCCTGACTCTGACTCTGACTCTGTAGTATAAACCACTTCCAACATGCTGCACTCAACATGATACCTCAATATTGCATTGGAACACCCAAAGTAGATAGCCTCCGAGTTTGGATCTAATGCCCATAGCCTGGCAAATCTAGCCTCAGGACATTTGATCAATGGACAACCAAACTTGTAATTATTACATAAATCGTCAATGGAGATACTATGCTTCAGTACCCAACTACCTACTTTGCAACGTTCCTCAAGAAACCAAACAAACAACACCCGGCCTATACAATTTGAGTAATGCAAACGATCGCAAGACACTCCAACAAACCCATAACTATGCATTACATCTCTTCTTCTTGGAACCTCCATAGCACGAGCACTGGAGTTATTGATGTCAAACTGAAGAAGGTGCCTTGTACGTGTTAACCGATACAACACCCCATTCAAGTAAACTACACGCCTGTGCCATGGAAATCCATAAACTGGAGCATCCACCGGCATTGTATGGCTAACCCACTCACCCGTGTCAGATGAGAATACGTCAATGTTTTACTGTTTTATTTGAAGAATAAGTAGTCCAATAATTGAAGCTAACAACTTTGTAATGAGATGATTCACAAGGGTTGAAAGCCAAGGCAGCAAAGCAATGCAACTTTTCACCAGCATCACTAGCAAGCTTCTCACGTTCAATATTTCTTGGGATTTCAATGCACTGTTTGGTTAGAGGGTTACAAACATAGTACTGTGGGACTGAACCCGTGACAAACAGAAGCAACCCATTGCAGCTATGAAGCAAATCTTCGTAGGTGAACTTAAAAGTTAAGAGTGCAGATAATGATTCAAATACTCTTTCATCAGCTGAGGGGCACGGGCCACCACATGAGGCATATTCAAGGTAGAATCGATTTTGAAGCTCAGCATTCTTCCCTCCTTGATAGAAAAAGCCACCAAGAAGGTTATATGTTGAGAATTTGGGAGCACAAACATCAGTTACCAGGCGGCTCCACAATTTGCAGACACATTTGGATCTAATTAGGTCCTTAGCAGGTAAGCGACAAAGGATGTCAACCACCAAATCATCGCATAATTTAGACCAAGGGCAACAGTCATTCCCGCGAGCAATGGATGAATCTGACCCTATTTTTCCTACTATACACATCGTCTGAATTCAGAAAAGAGAGAGAGAAAACAAAAAGCTTTCCTGATAATATTAGGATACTATAAAAGACGAGTTTTTTTGAGCCAAATTTGAAAAATTCAATGATAAATCAGTACAGAGTAGTTAAATGAAAATATTTATTGCCCTGAGGAGATCCAGACAAAAAGAGTTTGATTTAAATAAATAAAGCAAACAGAAGACCAAGATTGATATCCAGGAAAACCTTAAAAAGCAAGAGTTTTTGTGCTAAAGATCAAAACTTTAAATGGTAATTCCTAAACATAAAAAGAAAACGAAGAGAGAAAAGGTGATAAATTAAATACTTTATCCAGTCGGCTTGTCAATAGGAGCAGAGACAGATAAGGCTAAGCGATTATAGAGACAGATAATCGCTTTAATGAATTGTTTTGAAATAATTACGTGCTATTAATTATCAAACTTGTCCAGTATTCACGTTTCAATGATAAAATTATGTATGCTATCCCATATCAAATTCATAATCACTTGTCTTTTGCTAATCTAGATCTTTTAAAAATGATCTCCAGTTTCAAAAAATAAAAGACGCCATTGAAATGCAGAACACAGCTCGTTGTAGCATTGGTCCACCCAAGGGAGTTGGAGATCTTAATCTTGGATCTGTCTCTGCTCCTATTGACAAGCCGACTGGATCAACTTAAACGCTTTTGAAAAGCGATTATAGTTTTCAGTTTCCACACTCAATTAAACAAACCAAAGCCCTGTTTTTCGAGGGAGACAACGACCTTCTTTATTTTCTATTTACCTTCCTTTTGCCAAATTTTAATAAAAGTAATACTCCTATACCAACGGTTATAAAAAGTGGATGTGGGTATATATATTTCCTATACCTACAGTAGATAAATAAAGCGTTGGTATTCTTTTAGCACCCAAAAATTAATTTGGTAAAAATTGACTCCTGCCACAAATAAAATTTGGCGGTATTTTGTTTTTTGCAATTATCAACTTACAATTTTTTGCTTTTGGTCTATAGCTACGTACGCCATTCTTGGCGTTGGTATATTACAGAACAATACCTACGGTTAATAGAGCGCTGTTTGAATAGCCCTAATCTATACCAATAGATGACCTAGGCGTTGGTATATGTCTTATATATACGGATGGTAGTAAACAGTTGGTATAGGGTCCCTATACCAACGACAAATGACCGTATGTATAATTGTCCGTTGGTAAATGGCATTTTGTTTGTAGTGGATACTATTTATTTTCCCGTTGTATCAGAATCAATTGCATCACACAAGGAAATGCGGGACAACCCGGTTTCTATTCTGCCATGCACATAACAAAATCAAGGAAAATGGTGCGTTTCCAGTAACCATGATTCAATTGCTAGGTACTAAAAAAAATCAAGAAAAATGGAGATGGACAATTCAAACATGTATTCCTTTTGGAATATGATGAATAAGAAAAAAAAGAATGATGTTGCCAAATGTGTTCAATCTTCCCTTGCTGTTCTTCTATATTTGTGCCTTATATTGCCAAAAGCCTTAAAATGATTTGACATTTCTGTTTAGAAGGATCTCATACTCTCCTGAGTCTAGTTCTTGGTGAAGCTGAGTTTCTTTGGACTGATTATATCAACTTGAATTGAGATTATCCTCTTCCTCGCTCCAATTTATTGATTCCTTCTCAAGCTGCTTCAGTCGTTTTCAAGCCCCCTTTTTAGTTCCAGTAAACATGGTTCAATCGCTAGGTACCAAAAGAAAATCAAGGGAAATGGAGATGGACAAAATTCAAACATGTACACTTTTTCTTTTGGAATATGATGAATAAGAAACAAAAAGAATGATGTTGCCGAATGTGTTCAGTCTTCCCTTGCTATTCTTCTATATTTGTGCCTTGTACTGCCAAATGATTTAACCTTCTTGTTTAGAAGAATCTCATGCTCGTTTAAGTCTTGTTCTTGGTGATTCTTCAATGGTTCCCACTATGATCCTCAAAAAATTAATAGAAGGGATGCCAGAAACCAAAGTATGATATTTAATTAATGTTAATACAAGGAAGAATCTTGGGCTTAATATCCTGGCTTCCAACAGCATGGTCATTTCGCCATCATTTTCCCTTTGTGAATTACTCTGATTTTCGCTTAACTTTACCGGCTTGAAATTCAGTTTATCAGGCATTACTGAAATGCCACTTTTCGTCAAGCCAAGGCTAAGCTTCCTTTTATCAAACCTTGCTTCGGCTCTCCTTCGTCTCTCCTCAGAGGTTTCAGTAGAGTGGTGAATGGACGAAGCATGGGCTGCAATGTCTTGTGCTGTTTGGAAGACAAGGTTTTGGCAGTTAGGGAAAAGGAAATAGTAGCCACCTCTATCGCCACGAGGTAAACTGTGAATCCTACCATCATTTGCCCTCCCTTGCCCTCTCCCCCTGCCTCTGCCTCTGCCACCGCCCACTCTAGGGCTCTGAGGGAATAGGCTGTCAATCATGCCATCTTGATCAGCTGATCTCCCACGGCCACGGCCATGACCTCGACCTTGGCCTCTTACTCCACCTCTTCCTTTACCTCTGCCCTGTCCAGCGTTGTCAAGCAGAGGATCGCTTGCATTTGCTGAATTCTCATGTATTCCGCCATTAATATGCACATTTATGCTACCGCTACCATGATTGGCAAGGTTCATTGATGGATTCTCAGAGAAAGCGTCATCCTTGACTTGGATGTTGGGCCAGTGCTGTTGATTTTTACTAGCCCTGCTTGAGTTGCCATAAACCTCGCTATCATAAGCATGGACATCAATTACCTCATGGGCGTTGCTACTTCTCTGATTGGCATTGTTGAGAATATTGACAGCCTGGTACGGTTGGTTTGTCATAATAGGTTGTTGCCCTTGCTCTTGGATGCGAACCCCAACACTGGATGATAAATTTACTTGATTTCTGTTTAGATTAGAAACAAAAGCAAGCATGTTGAGTTGGATTCTCACGGCAGGTTGGGATTGTTCCTGCATGCAAACGCCATTAGTTGAGAAAAAATATTCCTTTTTTTCTGAAACTAGAATTGGGGTTGGTGAGTACTTACCGCAGGTTGGCCAGTGTCGACTGGTTGTTCCTGGTTGAAAATGCGAACGTTTGTCGGCAAAGTCGACCCTTGATTTCCAACACCAGAATTGGAAGCAAACATATGGTCCATCATAGACTGTGGAATGAAAAAGTGAGTACTTCTTACCACTTCGTGTGTAAGTGTTCCATCAGGAACATGAAAAGAGGCAGATTGGTGACCAGATCGAGGAGAAACATAAGTTCTTCTCACCTCTGTGGTCACACTAGTGACCCTACCAAGCTGGTCATGGCCCAAATTCAGGCTAGACTCAGACGAAAAACTAGGATGATTCAGGCTGGCGTTTGAGTCATTGTACTGAAAAAGCCAACTCAAATCAAAGGGGTCATTGCCAGCTGATGAGAAGGAGTTGGTGTTGTTGTTGGAATTGGCAGCCATTTGGGTAGAAAAAAAATTAATTGAGAGGAGAAAAGAATATGAAGCAAAAGAAAATGGCGATGAAAACTTTGGAATAGATAATGGGGAAAGCAAAAGCAAAACTTGAGTTTGTCAGTGAATCGAGGGTGCTACATCTGGATTCTTATAACCGTTGGTCAGGTCCATTTAAGGCTAAAATGGGGATTATAAGGCAATGCCAATGGGAAAACATTCACCATGCATGGTTGTTTCAGTTTCAGATATGAACGCTCCTAGAAGACTCCAAAAACCAAAACCACTTCATCAGTTTTGCTGTTAATGGAAGGTTGAAGCTGTTTTTTAGGCATTAGATGGAAAGGAAATAAATTTTTCATAATATCACCAGATTTGTTTACTATATACTAACCATTTATAGCCCAAGAATTCATTTTCTTTCTTGAGAAAGAAAATTCAACTAGGAATGGGATTTATGTATTTGGACGAGAGAAGCTAACGAATTAACATGAATCATAATTTAAAGAAAAATTGAGTGATCATAAGGGAGTCTCTAAATGCAAAATTGTAAAGTATTTCTGTTATATAGGAGAACTTAATAGGGAATGTTTAATTTGTGATAAGAATATCATAAAATTTCAAATTCAATAACTTGTGCAAATGTATGTTGTTCTAACTACAATGCGCGTGACTTCTCTTTATACCTATAATTTGAAAAAAAAAATGTATAACGGTTTTTTATTGCGCGTGTCACGCCCCGACCCGGAAGTCGAGCGTGAACAACCGTCGCGTCTCCTTGAACTACGTGCCGCGCGTCACACGTGAAGCGTCAATACTAGATCAAAAACAATAAAAACGGGAACATATAATAAATTTCAAATTCTCAAGTTTACAAATCAGAGTAAAAGCGGAACCGTCAAAAACCGAAATAATAAAGTATTCTGATAAATCGGAAACCAAGTCAAATCCAAATAGGGAGTTAGTAATCAAGAAACAAGACACGAGGTAAGACAATGAACAGAGACAATACCAGTGGGACCCGTTATGTAGTGAGAAGTACCTCTAAGAGCAGTGATAATATTCTACGCCACCGACTCGACTGTCCAAGAATGCGTTGAGTCCTAACTACCCTGAAAACACAACAAGAATTTGAGTGGTGAGTACACGTATGTACCCCGTGAGTGAGCCACCCTCAAAAGAGGACCAGAAGAGGGTGGGGTGCACTCACAACCAAATCAGGTAAGAAAACCAAATTATAAAATCATGGTTAACAATAAAACAAGTACATGAAATCGTTTATTATTTTCATAAAACAAATGGGCTGCCAATAAAATCTATCCAGAGTGACCTTCGCCCGATTCAACCTCCGGAACCGTCAGGGGCATTTTCGTCATCAACAAATAATTAGTAAAAATGTCATTTTTCTTATTTTTACAACGAGCCCGTTTCCTTGACGTTAGCTTGGGTCCAATACTGCGTGGTGGCCGCAGCACACCCAATTTAGCTCTCTCATACACACGCCGAATCGGTAAATAAATAAATATATGGCGTGTCGGGCTTGGAGCTACGAACCATGTGGATCCCAAAACGAAAGTCATGGTCCGTTAAAACAAACACACCAGCGCTGGGTCGCGTCTGAGACGCTCCACAAACAAGTCATACGTACTCATGGAGCTACGTCCATAAGTCCCCGTATGCTTGAACAAATTCTTTAAAACAAAACCAGGTCATTTATGCACCCAAAACATTTATCAAAATATTTTCTAAATCATTTATGTAAAACAGTAATAAAACATTTCCTCAACGGGTTCTCCGTTGAGGATAGCCACTCACAGTTCAGGGGACTCGTACACCCCCAAAGCCAATCCACTGTGAGGCTAGCTAATGTCTCGATCAACGCCTCAGCCGTCTGATTGAGAAACTCGTCCAACATAAAGAAATCGTTAAAATCAATATCATAAATCAAAGTCATACAGAGTAAAACCAAGACAATCAATTGAAACCAGGATAATAAATCAAAATTCCAAATCAGACAAATAATATAGAATAAAATCACAATAAACACATAACCCAGACCTACAGTCTAATATCGAGGAGTTTAACGCGTCTAATTATGTGTTATAGGGTTTAATACGAGTTTCAGAGTCTGAATACACTTTCTAGAATTTAATTAATCATTTCTAGCCGTTAGGGGCAAAACTGTAATTTCACATATCAAGGGTAAAAAATAATTTTAGCCGACCAAGGGCAAAACAGTAATTTTGACATCTTAAAACTGTTACGGTGATCTTCTAACCTTACATGTTCAATTTTCGCGATTAGATAAAACAAATCCTTTTCTAAGGGCAAAGTTGTAATTTTACTCATTCGGGGGTAAAATGGTCATTCATAGGGGTGTAAATGATACGAGACTATTTGTGAGCTACTCGGACTCGACTCGAAAAATACTCGAGTTCGATTCGGAAAAAGTCGAGCCGAGCTCGAGCTCGAGCTATTCGAGTAGTCAAACGAGTCGAGCTCGGGTAGTGCAATACTTAGTTCGAAGGCTTGTCGAGCCTAATAGAGCTTGCCTATATTTTATATAGTTTTATAGTTGATTTACTAAATTAGCCTTATTTAACTATTGTAGGTGTTTTTAATAACGAGGATGATTTTGTCCTTTTATTATAATGTCTTAAAACCTAAAAATTATAATGTTCTTTTTCTCCCACCTTCCACTTAGGTCTGCCGCCCCACCCTCAAGTTACGCCGCTCTCAATTTTTTCATCAACTATTCCTCTGTTAGCAAATCTATCTCTATCAAGCACTGGGCTTTCTTTCATCAGTGAGACGACACTGCTATTGGACAATGCCGGTGTTGTCTTGAAGAAAATCAGTCCATGGTAATGATTTGGATAAATGCAAAAATGTTTTGAAGGCATGAGAACTCTAAATCAGTTGACTGGATAAATACAAAATAGTCGGCGTTTTCTTTGTTTAATGGGGCTTTCGAAATGCATTGGTTCTTTCTTAGTTATTTTTTCCAGAGGTTCTTTCTTTTTTTTTTTTACTTTGTCTTCTCCCATCTCCCCTTTTCTTTTTCTTTTCTTAAATTTAAATAAAGTAAATAAATTCAATTTTGGTCTAATTAATCAGATCAAAACAATTTAGTTTTTTTGGTTTGTCGAGCCTTATCGAGTAGCTCGATTAGGCTTGAGTTCGTGTCAAGCTCGAGCAGCGAAACTAATGCTCGGTCGAGCTTGAATTTTTCAATCGAGCTCGAGTAGCTCACTACTCGGCTCGGCTAGCTCACTACTCGGCTCGGCTCGACTCGATTACACCCCTAGTCATTCACACTTATTACAGGTTCCACAACGTATATACGAATTTATTCATGTAAGCGACATATTCGAATTCTTTCATTTCCATCCTTTAGAGGTAGTTTTGTAACTTGAAGACCATGGGCATAATTGTAATTTAGACCAATCAAAGGTAACATGGTAATTTTACCTAAAAGATTCCAATACTGTAGATTTCCATTCCCGAAGGTGCATTCTTGAAAGCTTAATTACATATACCGCACTATTAGGGGCAAAATAGTAAATTTGCCCATCAAGGGGTATTTCAGTAATTTCTCTCTTTCGAGGTACAATGACATTCTTTACGTGTCATAGTTGTTGACCCTAGTCAATCGGTCTCGAAATCATAGCTCAACATAATAGATTAGTGCACTTTTTCTACTTAAGGGCAAAATGGTCATTTCGCTTTTAGAGATAAAGTAGTCTTTCTACTGCTTATGTATAATTCCAATACTTTATATGCTTTATTTCACAATGTAAATATGACCGATTTCAAAATCGTGGCTTGATAGGATAAATTAGTACATTTTTACTAATTAAGGGTAATATGGTAATTTATCCAATCCAAGGGTGAAACGGGCATTTTATGATCATACGTAGATTACGGAGTAATACAAGAATTATTCGGATTTATTAACACTATAGATGTCATCGAATTCGTTTAATTCCTCTTCTAAGGGTAATTTAGTAATTTATTAATATGAGGGTAAAATGGTAATTCGAAGTCTTCAATTTATTAAATCCAATTTCATTTTTAAAATTTTAATAATTTTTTTCCATTATTTTCTTTTTCTCCTCTTTTCCTATTTTCCATTTCTTTTCCTTTCTTTCAAATACATTGGGCTTAGGCCCACTCTTTTCCTTTCCTTTCCATTTCTTCCTTTTTTTTTTCTTTTTTTTTATGCTTGCCAAGAAGCTGCCCCAACAGCCAATTAAGTTGGGCCGCGCACCAGGTTCGCGCATTGGACCAAGTGGCCTGCAGTGCAGGCCTGCGCGGCCTGGCTGCCCCCAGGCCTCCCTGGCAAGCCCAAATGGGCTGCTAGGCAGCCTAGTAAGCTGGGGCCGCCGGCCATTGTGGCCTGCGGCTTCGGCAAAAATTCCGGCCATCGGAATCTGGAAAAATCCAGATTCCGGTGAGCTAAAACACATAATTTTAAGGGATTTTTAGGCGTTTTCCCACTAATTTGCACCTAAACAACCCCTAAAAGCAATCCAAGCAAATCCAAAGCCATTAGCTCATTAAATTACACCCAAATTGTGAGTGAACCTTACCAATCGGATCTCATTCTTGGTTTGTCCTTTCTCTCTCTTCCTCCAAGCAACTTCCAAGATTTTTTCCAAGTTTGTTCATCTCCAAAAAAAAAAATGAAGTCACAAATAGAGTTTAGAGTTAAACTAACAATTTAAAACTTCTTAAATCAAACCTAATAAAACTTACCCATTCTAAACCAAACCCAAACTTCAAGAACCCAAAGCTCATCATTTCCTCTTCCAAATTCAACCTTTGTCCACCAACAATGTATTAACCTTCCAAGAGGATTTGTTTGCTTATGTTGCATGTAATTTTCAAGTAGATAAAAGATTTGATCAAGCTAGAGAGAGAAGTGAGTTTCGGTTAGAGAGCAAAAATGAAGAAAGGAAGTGACGGTGATGAAGGAGAGGATCTTTAAATATTTTTCCAATTGGCAAAATTGCCAAAATGGTCCCCTTGTCTTTATATCATTTTTCAATCAAGCCCCAAAACTCTTCTTTACATAATTAATTTTAATATAATATATATATATATATATATATATTTATACGGTATTACAGCGTGCATCTTCTCTTAATAACTATAATCTGAAAAAAAATATATAACGGTTTTTTTTGCGCATGCAAATCTTCTCTTTATAACTATATTTTAAAAATTCAACTCCTTAACGATTTATACTCGGGTTTTCACTATTTGATCGGTCGTTGAACAAACCACAAGATAAATCCCCACAAACCTTTAACTATTAGCTAGGGCAAGTAGGGATCGAATCCCACAGAGAAGGTGGAAACAAATTAAAGGCAAATTATATTAAAGAAAATCTTAGCAAAGGGGATTTTATAGGTTTTCAGAATAACTAAATCAAACTTAGAAAACAATTACATAAAATTAAACTAAAGATTTGGAAAATAAATTGAGAAAAACAATTAATTGAAAACATACTTCTTTTCCTCTAGGTAATTATTTTGATCAAATAAATCATGGATCATAGACACAAAGCATGAATTTGATTATATTGCAATCAATTAAGCATCATAAATTATTCCAAATCGATATATAGCCTAAGACGTAGACATCAATTTTCATTGGACTAAAGTAATCCTCTTAACATCTTAAACAACTCCACTTGAATTATTGGTATAGGAGAGGAATACTCAACCCTCCAACATGCTAATAAAACTTCGTTCGCATCATTGCTAAAACTAATTTCTATTGTTTCTGACGTAGCGGTAAGCGAAGAAAACAAGATCCTTGAACAATCAAGAAATCTTAGGTTTGAGAAACAATCTCAACTTTGGGAAAATATTCCACAAAAGCTTTAATTAGAGAAAAAATAGAATTCAAGAGTTATTTAGTTTCTGAACTAAAAGGCCTTTATATAGGCAAACTAAATACCTAAGTCCAAGTCAACATAGGACTAGGAAAATAAAAGACTAAATCCTAATTAAACTAGGAAAAAAAAGAAATAATTAAAATAAATATTAACTTCCTGCGTCAGTCCCCTCCACTTGAAGAGAACTCGACCTCGAGTTGATCTTCGGATACAATGGCTCCTTAGAAGAATGAAACTCGTACAGATCAGCAACATTGAAGGTCCTTGAAATGCCCCCATTTTTCTGGTAAGTCAATGACATAGGCATTGTCATTGATCTTCTTCAGCACCTTGTACGGACCATACTTCTTCGACTTCAATTTGTTGTAAGTGCCAATAGAGAACCTCTCTTTCCTCAAGAACACCATGGAATGAAATGTCCCATCTTTGTAAACCTATCCACCACAACAAAAACAGAATCCATACCTCGTTGAGTTCGTGGTAAACCCAAAACGAAATCCATGGACAAGTCCTCCCAAATTCGATCAGGCACAGGTAGAGGCATGTAAAGACCAGTGTTTTGAGCTTGGCCTTTGGCAGTTTGGCACACATTGCAAGACTTCACAATCTTTCCCACATCTCGCTTAAGTTGAGGCCAATAAAACCTCTCCTCCAATGCAGCTATAGTCTTATCCCTACCAAGATACCCAGCTAAACCGCCACCATGCAAGTCTTTAATCAACTTCTCCCTTAAAGAAGAGCGAGGAAGACACAACATATTATCCTTCATCAAGTATCCATCATGAACATGAAATTCTCCACCAGATTGCTTAAGTTGACAATCTCGCCAAATTCCTTTGAAGTCCTCATCTTCTTCATACAACTCTTTCAAATAGTCAAATCCAACAACTTCAGTGCTAAGAGTCGTCAAGAGAATTACCCTCCTACTAAGAGCATCAACCACACGATTCTGCACTCCGGATTTATGCTTCAACACAAAAGGAAACTTCTGAAGAAAAGTTATCCACCTTGCGTGCATGTTGCTCGAAATCCGTCGCTGGCTGTTCAAGTGCTTTAAGGCTTCATGGTCAAAATACAGAATGAACTCCTTACCTATGAGATAGTGCTCCCAAGTCTTCAGTGCTCTCACAACTGCATAAAACTCCTTCTCATAAGTTGACCACTTTTGTCGAGCCTCAATAAGCTTCTCACTAAAGTAAGCCACAGGTCTCTTCTCCTGAGATAAAACAGCTCCAATACCAATTCCACTAGCATCAACATCCACTTCAAACAATTTCTCAAAGGAAGATAAAACTAATACCGGTGCAGTACTTAGCTTCTCTATGATTAAGGCAAAGCTTTTCTCTTTTTCTTCACCCCATTGAAACTTCCCTTTCTTCAGACAATCAGTGATGGGTGCCACAATGCTACTAAAATTCTTAATAAACCTTCGATAGAAGGTTGCAAGCCCATGGAAACTGCGGACCTCAGAAACTGTTTTCGGAGTTGGCCATTCCCTAATAGCCTTAATCTTCTCTTCATCAACCTTAATTCCATCAGCACTAACCACATAGCCCAAGAATAACAACTGACTAGTCATGAAGCTACACTTCTTCAAATTAACAAACAACTGATTCTTTTGCAAGACAGTTAGCACTTCCCTCAAATGTTCAATATGCTCAACATCACTAGCACTATAAATCAAGATATCATTAAAATAAACAACCACAAACTTTCCAATGAAGGGTTTAAGTACCTGATTCATAAGGCGCATGAAAGTGCTAGGAGCATTTGACAATCCGAATGGCATCACCAACCATTCAAAAAGGTCATCCTTTGTTTTGAAAGCAATCTTCCATTCGTCACCTGGCCTAATTCGGATTTGATGGTACCACTCCTCAAGTCAATCTTTGAGAACACCTTGGAT
>AWUE01014505.1:0-10961 GCA_001974825.2 Corchorus olitorius
ATCTCCTCTTTGCTCCCATATTCAGAACATCTTTCACAACCAGTACATGAAGCTTTTTGGTCTCCTTACAGGCCGCCTCGAACTCCCTTTCTTTATCGACGAGCATGAATTTCCCCTCCACTTTAGAAGCTTTGGGTTTGCTTTTCCTTGACATGGGCAATAAAGTGTAAATCTTCCCATCTTTCTCAATCTGGTAAGCATTGGATCTTCCTTGATTCCTCACATCTCGATCATAATGCCATGGCCGACCCAACAATACATCACCAGCCTCCATGTCTATAACATCACAATAGACTTCATTTGTATAAGCCCCCACAGAGAATGCGACCTTACACCTTTCGCTCACACGAATGTCATCAACTTCTTTAATCCACCCTACCTTATAGGGCTCAGGATGTGGTTCCGCAGGCAATTTCAAGACATTCACAATTTTCAAACTAATAATATTCTCACAACTACCATTGTCAATAATCAAGAAGAAAATTTTACCATCAATGGTACATCTCGTATGAAAGAATTTGCGTCTTTGATTTTCATCCTCGACTTTTGGCGCTAGCAACATCTTCCTCACCACATAAGTTCCATGATCTTCATCGGAGTCATAGTCATCTTCTCCATCAGGACCGTAAGTGCCTCCATCATTATCTTCATTAACTTCATAATCTTCCACCAAATTAATCTTTCTACGTGGACACTCACTAGATCTGTGACCTGGCTGGTTGCACTTGAAGCACTTGTTAACGGTTGGTCTAGCATAAGGATTCGCTGGCTTTGTGGTTTCCTTAGCTACTTCTGTTTGTTTCGCCTTATCTTTTGGGTCATACTTCTCTCGCATTGGGTTGGAATTCCAATTTGAATTTCTTCCCTTATGACTCGATTCCCCATAAGTCTTCTTATTGGATTCACCTCGATACTTCTCTTGCATCAAAAGTTCAACTGTGGTAGCCAAATTTCAAGCATCATCAACCATATGTATAGACTGAACTCCAATCTTATCTCTGACTTAAGGCTTCAAACCATCCAAATACCTAGCCACCCTTTGATCCTCAGATTCTTGCAAATTGACTCTTTCTGACAGCCTCAAGAATTCTGTTGTATAATCATGGACACTCCTCTGACCTTGCGAGCACCTATGGTATTGCATATAAAGAATCTGCTCATAATCAGGCGGTAAAAATCTGGCGTGTATTTTCTGCTTCATCTTTCTCCAAATCGTAATAGCTCTCTTGCCCTGCCTCCGTCTCTCTGTTTGCAGCCTATCCCACCAAGCTGAAGCACCACCTTTCAGCCTATAAGCTACCAACTTAGCCCTTTTTCCCCCTAGAATTTCACAATAATCAAAGAATCGTTCCACCTCAGAGATCCAATCAAGGGTATCTTTTATTCCTAAATTTCCATCAAAATTAGGAATATCCACTCTAAGCTTAAAGGAATTACCTCTTTCCTCATTGTTATCTCCTCCAACGACAAATCCAGCATACCCACCATCTTCATCGTCAGATGATGAATCATGTAATTGTCTCGCAACGATTTGATTTTGATTTCCAAGGTTAGCCCTCGCCGCGGGTTGGATAGGGGCAAGTCCTCTATCTCGGTTCCTCGCGTTGTTGCCTTCCCTGTCTACAGTAACTAATTGAGCTAACTGATCCATCCTTTGCGCCAGCTGATCGACCCGTTCGCCAATAGTTCGCACCTCTTGTCGTAACGCCTGCATCCCTCCGTCAGCAGGATTGCCTTCCTCTCCGACCTTGGCCATCACTCCAAGGAGAAACCTTGGGTCTGAATACTAATTGACGTAGCGGTAAGCGAAGAAAACAAGATCCTTGAACAATCAAGAAATCTTAGGTTTGAGAAACAATCTCAACTTTGGGAAAATATTCCACAAAAGCCTTAATTAGAGAAAAAATAGAATTCAAGAGTTGTTTATTTTCTAAACTAAAAGGCCTTTATATAGGCAAACTAAATACCTAAGTCCAAGTCAACATAGGACTAGGAAAATAAAAGACTAAATCCTAATTAAACTAGGAAATAATTAAAATAGCAAAAAAAAAGAAATAATTAAAATAAATATTAACGTCCTGCATCAGTTTCTAATCAAGCATCCCCCTGGGAAGAATCATAGAGCAAGCATTAAGATCTACTTTTCCGCATGCATGATAAATCAATACCAAACTCATCTACATCTATTTCCAATTCGGCTTATAGATTTCAACAAGGTTTGATAATCCCATTGAACCTAGAATTCCTAGAGTTACAACTGTCACTTGGACCAACATCGACTTAATTCAAGCCAACTTGAATCTAACAATAGCATTCATACTTATCAAGATAAGCTGGCCACCAAATCCATCAAAACATGAACACATAAGATGAAGTACAGGGATAAGAAACATATTCAAACAGAATAATCAAATTATTAAGAACAGAAGTCTTAGCATAAATTTATTGATCAAAATTTCCTAGGAAAAAGAAGTATAAAGGTTTAACCTCTCATGGATTGGAGTTTCCAATCACTCCAATCCATGAGAGATTGAAAACTTACAAACGGAAGAGGAAAAGAGGAGGAGGCGGCTGCCTCCTCTCCAAACCGCCAAACCTAAGAGAATAAGAAGAGAAAAGTTGTAAAGAAGTTCTTCTAAGGTTCTAGGATAAGAGGGTATATATAGGGGGCTGCATAGGGTTTAATTTAGAGTTCTAAATGACTTAAACTAACCCTGGGGACGTCCTGGGCTCCTCTCCATGTCTTCAAGCTGACCCAAATAGGTTATATGAGCTCAATTCATCAAAAACGCAAGTCAGGCCCAGGACAGATTCTGTCCGCAGACTTTAGGGGCATTTTTGTCAATGAAAACGTCAGATTTGGGTTTCGATCAAAACATGAAAGTTGTATTTCTTGGAGTTAGCTTTCCAATGCATATTCATACGCCTCATTTGGAGCTCTGGATCAAAAGTTATGGCTGTTTTCCCGAACTGTCGCCAAATCTGGAAAGTATTGAAGTAGTTTCAAGAGGAAGTGACATGGAAGTGTCGACGCTGGCTGCTGGGCGCGCGCGGGACAAGGACCCCGACTCCACCTGGGCGCCCACATGGATGCCTTAAGCACCCATGTGGTTTGCTTGAGAACCCAGGTGGGTAGTGTCACGACTCCAGCTGGGTGCCCACATGGTTTGTCTGAAGACCCATGTGTTTCGCCTGATCACCCAGATGGGCTGTGTCATAGCTCATCACCTTGACATGTCTTCTTGCCTTGAACTTGTCTTTGCTTCTTTGCCTTGAAAACACCAAGCAATCAACTTTATGACTTTGATAAGCATAAAATTGACTCTTCAAGCTCTTCAATCACGAACATGATGGCTGCATTCTTCATCCAAAACTTCCTTGGAAAATATTTGTGTCATAAATCATCCAAAAAGGTCCCAAAAAGATACAAAATTGATGATTTTGTACTTTTCTTCTTGTCAACACCTATGAACACAAATATAACCAATATAAGGCATAATCAAGCATAAAATACCCAAAAAGCATAGGAAAATGACCATAAAAAGATGTATGATTTTGGTATGGTCACTATTATAACTATATTTTGAAATTTTAACTTAAGGATAATATTATTATGCGAGTATTCTTCCTAGCTATAATTTTATTCTAAAAACCTAACTGTAATTCACTTTCTTGTATAACAGTTTTATTATATCACATTCATTATCATATATAAGACTATAAATTTATCTTTAAAACCTACTTTTCTTTTTCTTTTTTTTAATAACTTAGAATTGTTAATTTAATGCCTTAATCTAATTTAAAATAATAATTTTACAATATATCTACCAATTACGCACACCAACTTGTGATGAATTTAATATAAATACATATTGTATATATGAAATTCATCCAATTGTGTATGTGTTTGTTTTTTTCTAACAATGATGTTTCTGCATATAGAAAGTTAATTATGTGATGGCAATTAGAATTTATTTTTTTTAAGAAGATTATTGCAATGATATTTCTATAGACTATATATAGTACTTGCCTTAGTTTATTAAATGGCTATCTGAGCTATACTTGCCTTAGTTTATTAAAGACTATAAAAGGACAAAATGGGGTTTATTAGGTAATGACACGGGGAAAACATGCACCATGGTTTGGGTTTATTAGGCAATGCCACGGTGAAAACATGCACCATGGTTGTTACAGATATGAACGCTCTTAGAAGACTCCAAAATCAATACCATTTCATTTGTTTTGCTGTCAAGGGAAGGTTGAAGCTGGCTTTTTAGGCATTATATGGAAAGGAAATTAATTTTTATAATATTATTACCAGATTTATTCACTACATACTAACCTGTTATAGCTCAAGAATTCATTTTCTTTCATAGGAAAGAAAATTCAAATAGGAGATAGATTATGTATTTGGACGAGAGAAGCTAACAAATTAACATGAATCATAATTTAAAGAAAAAATGAGTGATTATAAGGGAGTCTCTCTAAATACTTAAATTGTAAAGTTCAATAACTTGTGCAAATGTATGCTTTTATCACTACAATGCGCGCACCTTCTTTTTATAACTATAATTTGAAAAAATTGTATAACGGTTTTTTGTTGCTCGCGCAAATCTTCTCCTTATAACTATATTTTAAAACTTCAACTCCTTAAAGATGTATAACAGTCTTATTATTACGCAATAAGCTTTTATCGCGCCAGTACTTGTCGTGCCTGCGGTTTTCAATATTATAATTATATTTTGAAAATTCAACTTAACTTAATATTATTGTGCGGATTTTCACTTCCTAGTTATAAATTTATTTTGAAAATCCAACTTAATTAACTTTCTTAAATTGTATAACATTATTATTATCTCACACTCATTATCATAAGACTATAAATTTATCTTTAATACCTATTTTTCCTTTTCTTCTTTTTTATAAATTAAAATTGTTATTTTAATGCCTTAATCTAATTTAAAATAATAATTCTATAATATATATACCAATTACGCACACCAACTTGTGATGAATTTAATATAAATTCGTATTGTATATATGAAATTCATGCAATTGTGTATGTGTTTTTTTTAATAATAATGTTTCTGCATATAGAAAGTTAATTATGTGATGGCAATGAGAAATTATTTTTTTTAAGAAGATTATTGCAATGAGATTTCTATAGAATATATATAGTACCATTTTTTTTTCTTTTGGCCATCAAAAAATTTTGAGATTCCAACTTAAAGTCTACAATAGAATTTGGGTTTAATTTGTGTATTAGGTTCTTTATCTATTTGTTAGGTATGTTATTTCAGTATATTTGTTTAGTTTGTGGATTATAAATTATGTTATTTAAGTTGCTTTTTTTGTTTTGTCTACTATGGGGCTAAAGCTATCGCAACAATAATTTTCTTCATTAATAAAACTCGAACTCGAGACCTTACCTAAAGGATCAAGTGTCGAACCACTTGAACCAACCAAGTTTTGTTACAAAGCTGCTTTTGATGTAATGAATATTAGCTATTCCTCGATCTTTACGTCAAACAAACTTCTATTGTAACGTACAGATTTATGGTTTCTCATTAATGGGATTCCTTGTCTGCTTTCTTCATATTAATTTTTTGCTTTGTTTTATTAATGTTTTGCTTTGTTTTATAGTGACTATTTTGTGTTGTTAGCTGGGTTTTTCCTACAAAAATTTCATGACTTAAATGGCTATCTGAGTTTTACTTGCCTTAATTTATCAAAGACTATTAAAGGGCGAAATGGGGTTTATCAGGTAATGCCACTGGGAAAACATGCACCATGGTTGGAGTTTATTAGGCAATGCCACGGGGAAAACTTGCACCATGGTTGTTACAGATATGAACGCTCCTAGAAGACTCCAAAACCAATACCATTTCATTTGTTTTGCTGTCAAGAGAAGGTTGAAGCTGGCTTTTTAGGCATTATATGGAAAGGAAATAAATTTTCCTAATATTACTAGATTTATTTACTATATACTAACCTTTTATAGCTCAACAATACATTTTCTTTCATAGGAAAGAAAATTCAGATAGGAGTGGGGTTATGTATTTGGATGAGAGAAGCTAACAATTAACATGAACCATAATTTAAAAGAAAAAATAAGTGATCATAAGGGAGTCTCTCTAAATGCTTAAATTGTGAAGTTCAATAACTTGTGCAAATTATGTATGTTTTTATCACTACAAAGTGCACGCCTTTTCTTTATAACTATAATTTGAAAAAATTGTATAACGGTTTTTTATTTCGCGCGCGAATCTTTTCTTTATAACTATATTTTAAAAATTCAAATCCTTAAAGATGTATAACGGTCTTATTATTACGCGGGTTTTCACTATTATAACTATATTTTGAAAATTTAACTTAACTTAATATTATTGTACGGATTTTCACTTCCTAGCTATAAATTTATTTTGAAAATCCAACTTAATTAACTTTTTTAAATTGTATAACATTATTATTATTATCTCATACTCATTATCATAAGACTATAAATTTATCTTTAAAACCTACTTTTCTTTTTCTTCTTTTTTATAAATTAGAATTGTTATTTTAATGCCTTAATCTAATTTAAAATAATAATTCTATAATATATTTATTAGTTGCGCACACCAATTTGTGATGAATTTAATATAAATTCATATTGTATATCTAAATTTTGTCTAATTGTATGGTGGTATGTGTTTGTTATGTTTAATTATAATGTTTTTGCATATACAAAGTTAATTATTTGATGCTAATGAGAATTTTTTTTTTAAAAAAAAGGAAGATTATTGCAATGAGATTCTGTTGGGTTGAAAATTAAGTATTAGGGTGATCGGTCGTCAGAAAATCACAAAATAATCCCCACAGATTCCTAACTAAGTCTATAGGGCAAGCAGGGGTCGAATCCCACAGAGAAGGGGAATAGACTTATCCAAAGATAAATCCTCTCTAAAAATCACTCAAAAAAAAGGGGATTAAATAGAACAATTAAAAAGAAAAGCAATTAAACTAAAAATAAAGCAAAATAAATTAAATCTAAATTATGGCAATTATTAAAGAAAACAATAATAAGAAAGCATACTTCTTCTCCAATGGTAGAAATCAATCAAATTAACTATGGATCTTTGATTTAAAAGATGAATTTAATATTTTATTCTCAATTAGATAATTGGTCTAGGGAAACACTTACATGCTTATTAGGTTAAACTGCTATTACATCTTGTATTACCCTTTTTATTCAAAACAACTAATCACTATATCACTAGTCTATTAGTATGTCAAGAACAAAGCATTAAGAATAATTATTCACACATACATAACAAATATAACCAAACTTATTTAAAATAAGGTTTACCAATCCCATTGGATAGGAATTACCGCTTTTCCAATTTGTTACCAATAATCAAATCTGAGGCATTACCACTCACAATTTCATCTAACTATAGATCTATCCAATTAAATCATTAGTGGCCATCTAAATCAACAATTATCAAGATCATAAAATAAAGCAGAGATTAGCAAACATATTAATCAAGAACAAATATCAAATTATAAGCACACAAATCTCACCATAATTAATTGATTAAAATCACCAAAGGATAAGAAGTATTAAGAATTTAGCTACTCATGAATTTGGAAAAATCCATGAGGGGCATAAGAAAACTTACAGAACTTCCCTTGACAAACCTAGGGATATCGCACCCCAATTTAAGAAGAAGGAGTGTCGACACCCTTAGCCTAAAACTAGAAGAAAAACTAGAAAAATAGAAGATGAAGAGAAAAAGAAATCTAGAATTGTGAATCTCTAGGGTTAACATGAGGTGGGTATTTATAGTGGAAGAGCCTAGGGCGGTTTAGGGGTCTTGACTTGGTCTCTAAGTTGGATTAAAAGTCTTCTTAGAGTAAAATTTGGTCTTCAGGAAAATTCTGGAATTGATCAGCAACTCCGATAGCAATTTTGGTTTGAAGATGGCAGAACTGGGCTTTGGGCTTCAAAGTAGATCTCGGAGTTCTCTTTCCAACGCCTACTCACACGCATTTTTTGGAGGTCTGAGTCAAAAGTTATGGCTTTTTTACCGAGACTGCGCAGAATTTTAATTCAACCAGGAAAGGGTTACGGTAATTGAATATTTTCTTGGACTTGTGCGGCACAAATTGGGATTTTGACTCCAATTGTGGACTCATATGGGTTGAATAATATCCCATATAAAATATTCATAAGTCCATGTCTTCAAGGCTTCTCCATAGCTTGTCTTCATTCCTTCGCGATTTAAACTCAATCCTCAATTCTTACTCCTTGAATTAATTCTGAAATGATCTTCATATCTTGAAATTATCTTCAATTAATCTTCAATCACAAACTTCGAATCTCCAAATCTTCACTCAAAATTGCTAAGTCCATATTTGTGACAAAAGTCATCAATTTAGCTCCAAAAATAGTGAAAAACAACAAGTTTCCACTTTTCTTCTCTTCAAGACCTAAAAACACAAATACTTGCAAAATAGGTTAAAATCACACATAAAAATACCAAAAAGCATAGGAAAATGATCATAAAAATAGGGTTAATTTTGCCCCGATCATAAGGCTGGACTAAATTGTTTGAGCTTTTGAAGAAAATAAACTGAGTTTAATTTGGGCTTGAACTTAATCATTCTTGGGCTTACAAGATGATATAGCCATGATGATTAATTAAGGAGGTTAATTATGGTTATTAAGTAATTTAATGGCCGGTTACTTCCCACTTAAAATGGGAACTTATTAAATGTTATTCACATGTTGAAATTAATATGGATAAGTGGTTTTCTTTCTTTTTTTCTTTTTTTTTTTGCCAGAGAATAAGTGGTTACTTAACTACTAATTTGGAAATTATAAATAGGAGTTTTTCTTATGTCCAAGGGGTTGGCAAATTCATCAAAGACAAGAAGTCAAAAATCTCATAGTTGTCTAAGCTTTTAGAAGTAACCTTAGAAGTAGATTACCTTGCAAATTAGGATTAGTTCCCTTAACTTAGATTGTATTCAAGCTCTTCTAATCAAGCATCCGAGATCAAGAATCTCATTTTCTCTTTGTATTTTCCTAGTGTTCTTAATAAATATCTTATTTTGACACAATTGCAATTTCATATTTAGACTTTGATTCCCCACTCTTGCATAGAAGAAACAAGGGTGAGAACCCATACATTTTTCACCTCAAACAAATTTCTATAGACTATATATAGTACCACTTTTTTCTTTCGGCCATCAACAAATTTTGAGATTCCAACTTCAAGTCTACAATAGAATATGGGTTTAATTTGTTTATTAGCTTCTTTATCTATTTGTTAGGTATGTTATTTAAGTAAATTTGTTAGATTGTGGATTACATTCTCAAAATCTTGTGCTTTTATTCCCTATTATATAATTTACCAATATCCAACTATACTTATATTATTAGTATTTAATCTATCACCATTATTCCCTAACCTATATATAGGGGTAATATAACCCGGATTCTTGTCCGTTTTTATGCATTTCATTGCCAATTTAGATTATTTCCGATTTTATAAAAGCAATTGCATTGGCGAATGTTAGATTATTTTCCATTTTTACATGATATATCTTATCCGGGTATGTTAGATTATATTACCCATCTTTTTTTATTTTCTTGTCCACAAATAGGTAATGTATTTATTAAAAAAAAAATTAACATTACATATAAGAAATATAGAATGCACATATGCATTCTATATATACTTTATTATATGAGTTATTATTTGGTACACTGACACGGTAGTTTTTGGACTCCACAAGTTGGTTAAAAGGTTGACAAGTACCCTATTTCAGAATTAATTAGATTTAATATTTTAATCTAGTCCCTAAGGGGACACATGTCACCCTTCGAGACCCGCACGTGCAGTCTGCTAAACTCCACTGATGGTGGACCTAATAATAACTCTTATTATATTATTAGAATATAATATTAAACCCTTTGTAATTCTTCCTACAAAGCTGCTTTTTTGTCTTGTTCGAGTTCGGTCGGTCCACTATGGGGTTAAAGCTCTCGCAATAATAATTTTCTCCATTCACAAAACTCGAACTCGAGACCTTACCTGAGATAACAAGTGTCGAACCACTTCAACCAACTAGCTTCTTTTACAAAATTGCTTTTGATGTAATGAAAAATAGCTATTTTTCGATCTTTACGCCAAACCAACTTCTATGTAACGTACGGATTTAAGGTTTCTCATTGATGGGATTCCTTTATTCATATTAGTGTTTTGCTTTATTTTATAGTGATTTTTGTTTTGTTATTTGCTAGATTCTTCCTACAAAACTTTCTTGGCTCCAATGGTATCTCAGCTTTACTTGTCTTAATTTATTATAGACTATATAAAGGTACTCATTAAATATCGCTTAGTTGTTCACAATTACTTCCTTTCCATCTATTTCCTCAACAGCTAGATTCTCCTTCGATTTACCAATAAGATAATGAAACTTTTTGGAGGATTTTGAGAGCGGCCAAAATATGTGTTTTCTTCCTCGTGGCATTGCCTAATAAGTACTTTCTAGTCTAAAATGAATTCGACCCTTTCCTTCTAAGAAGGTAGATTAGGCCCTTACTGTAATACCGTATATATATATATATATATATATATATATATATATATATATTAGGTGATTAATATTAAAATTAATTATGTAAAAGAAAAAGAAGTTAGGGCTCAATCGAAAAAAAGAAGAGTTATGGGGCTTGATTGAAAAATGGTATAAAGGCAAATGGACCATTTGGCAATTTTACCAATGGGAAAATATTTAAAGACTCTATCTCCTTCATCACCGCCACTTCCTTCATTTTTTCTTCTCCAACAGAAGCTCTCCACTTCTCTCTTTGTCTAATAATTCAAGCTCCAATTTCAATCAAATCTTGCATGCATTTGGAATATAAGCTTCCCCTCATCAAACCCATTCCATAAAAGCTTGTGGATTTT